>CAAKHD010014184.1:101966-115180 GCA_901007705.1 Fistularia tabacaria
TCCCCCCCCCCCCCACAAAACCGCCCCCCAGTGAAACCACTCGCCCCCCCCCCCCCCCCCCCAAAAAAAAAAAAAAAAAAAAAAACATTGATGTACTTAACACTTGCTAGTGTTGAAAAAGGTATGTTGTCACACAACCAAAGATTTATTTCCCTTGGGGCACTGGTCACTTTGGGAGCACTTTTCTTTTACTGTTACCCAGCATATACGTGTGAGTGGTTTATAGGAGTATAACCCTGGGAACATGGGGGGAGGTCGTACACACTCTGCTACGGGTCAGTCCTGACTGACTGTGTCACTTATTGATTAGTTGCCATGGTGAGTTAGTCGGGCCATCTCTCTTAGAGGTGTGTCCCCGAGGGCCAGCAGCACTGCCCAGAGGAGTCTGTCTTGGGGCTTTGTCTTCAGGGGGTTCGTGTGTGTTTTAGTGCGCAGATATTGTGAATATGATATAATAACCTCACTAAATCTTCCCTCATTCAAACCCTGCTATTTGAACAGTACCTTTTTCTCTTGCTATCTGTATTTTAACACGTGATTAAGCGGTGTTCTGGAGGGTACTGAATCAGCTGCCATACAGTATCACTCAGAAGTGCAGCAGTGTTTCAGCAGAAACCTTCTCCCATGGGACTTATGATAATAGGGATTGTAAACAAATTGTCCATACTTGTTGAGCTGTGAAATCCCTTCATCGCCCCTAGATTTGCTCACTCATAATCCCATCTCATCCATGTTGTTGTATCACATGTTCCGAGTAAGAAAAAAAAGAAAAAAAAAAGATGTGATTCCCTAGCTGGATGATCAGGACCTGGTGTCAAGACATCCACCTGCAGCAGCTGATGTTTCCACTGACAGCCCAGCAGGGAACTGTAAGGGTGGTGGAATTCACACCTCTTTTGAATAATTAGTAGATTTGCAACTACAAATAAAGAACATGGCAACTTACCATTTTTTTTTTTGTTTACAGAAATTCTGTGGGTACTCACAAAGATAAAGAGTCGTTACTGAGTACAAATTGCTTACTACTGTACTCCTGTTTGCTTGGACCCGTTGTTCTGTATGTGATTTTTACCAAGGTCATCCCATCTTCAAGCAAAATTTTTCCACTCCCTCTGTTTATTTTGAAAAATGTAATATCCACTCTAGATAGTCTTTAAACAAACTGCCAGGGTAGCGGAGCTTATCTGGGAAATAAAGTAACAATTTGGTCGGGTTCATGCAGTTATCCTGTGTATTGCCAGTTTATCACTGACTAAATATATAAAATTGTCATTTTCCTTATTTGTCGTACATTATTTGTCTCTTTTTCTGATCAAGAAAAAAAAAACCAAAAAACAACAATTAGAATTTCACATTGAATCCCTGGAGGTGCCCATTAATGTTAACACACATTATAATACACAGACTATGTTACAGAAAAAGACAAAGCACAGTTCGGCTGTATTTGAAATTGAAAATGTAAACTAAAATTCAGAGCAATGCCAACTTTTTCACCTTTAAAGAATATGCGTACAAACTTCTCAACTCAAAAACTTGACGATGGACCCCCACTATCCCTCCCTAATATCACACCTTGAATGCATAAACATGACTGTGCTCCACACATCACCCCTCCCCAGGGGACCTGCATGGCTTTAGTGCCGCACTGTGACACCAATCAGGGGAGATGGCGGGCTCCTTTGTCATGCAAACACCGATCGCTTCTTGTCTTATTCAAATGTCTGCCCTCTCTTTTTCTTCTCTCTCACTCTCACTCAACCCCTACCCTGCTTCTTTCCCTTTTCCCTACCCCTCCTCCTCCCTTACCCCAACTTCAGTCTTGTTTCAGTCTCACTCCCCTTCCCAAGTTTAAGTAAATCCTCACAGAGAGGCGAGAGCCTCCGGACTCGAAGCTGCCAAGGCAGGCCTCTCTCCTGGGGGTCAGCCTGTTTCTCAGCTCATGGGGCTGTTTCCAGGCCTGACCAAGTCCATTTCATATTCAAATGTTACAATCAGGCCTCTGACCCACAGGGGGCTCTTTATGGTTGCGGCCCCAGGTTGCAGGGTCAAGATGGTGATTTAATAGCTCAGGCTGAGGAAAGAAGTGGGGGTGCCAAGTGATTTAGGGGATGAATGAGTCATAAAAAAGCATTTTTCCTAAGTTGTCATGTAAATTTCAATCCGTATTCAATATGAGGCTCCTCTAACACTGGAGGACTTTCTAAATGATTTTCTAGTGGACTTCAGTTATTCCGAATTAAGAAAGTCCATTTTCTTCTCTTACTCTTGACTTGTGGTTGGCGTAAACAGTCGCCGATGGTGAAGCATCTGAGGATTAAGGATGAAGATAAGGAGACGTTAAAGAGTCATCATGCTTGTATGGTGCCACTGTGTCTCAGTTGTCTCCATGGTCTGGAGAGGCCTGTTATTCCTGTCTCCAAGGGCGTGTTCCCAGCACAGCAACTCCAGTAACATCGGCAGGTTTGTTTGTTCATTCATATATATGCGACAGAGAGTAGGCTGTGGAGTGTTGTGGCATGCTATCTAAATACATACAAAGTAAAACACACTGTTGTTTTTGTTTTTATTTGGGAGGCCCAATCAAAATTTGGGATTATATTTTTTAAGATATATTTTTTAAGATGTTCCACCACTTCAGCTGGATGCATTTTGTCATTCCTAACTGGCATAAAGCCAAAGCAGTTCTTTTTGTGACTCACACTATTTTTCTGTTTCAAGCTTGTCCTTACTCTGACTCATTTAAACCAACAAACCTTACATCCTTGTTGAGGATGCAGCAGGTTTGCATTTCATTCTGTGGAATATTGTTCCATGACGCAAGTCAAAGTCAATCAATGTACAGATTTATGGTTCAGGAACCATACCAGTGAATAATTTCAGTAAATATATGGTTGAAAAAAAATAAAGATACAAATACATTTTTGTTAATATTAGTGATACAGCTGCATTCTTTGATGAAAATATGAATGACATATTCGACTATACTGCAAGTACAGTGCTTAACCTAGGTATAATGTACGCTGTACACATATGTGGCTGACAAATAAATAGATTACTAAATACTTTAGAAAAAATGAATTCATGGAATGATTAAACATTGTAGAAGCCTCTGTATAGAATAGGGAAGGCAGAAAATAATTTAAAGAGAATGGGCATAATGTGAAACATGCTGTTGCTTCTCAGTCACCATATCTCAACACTTACAAATGTTTTTGAAACAACAGGTTAAAAAGTGACCACCTTTCTTGCACTAACTGACATTAAAGATACAGATACATTTTCTTTAGAGGTTTTATGATATTAGTTGTGCTAGCAAAGCCATATTGAAATTTAGCCGTCATATCACAGATTGCATGACGCAATCAGTTTAGCAGAATCAACAGATGGTTCGATAACGGTCATATTTATCTGAAAACATAAATTAGCTTTTTCCTAAGCAAATATTTGGTCTCTTACAGTTTTACATCATAGTACATACAATGATAGAAAATTCAATCTGGAGATTTTACAAGAAAAGTCACCTTTAAGATGATCTCTGTTTTTTTTCCACTGTTTCATAGTCAGAGTGATAACAATTCATTCATTTGGATGATTCTCTGCTCGACTTCAGTGAAGAAAATCAAGTGCTCCTGGTTTCAAAAGCTGGAGAGGGGGGCAACATACTGAGATGAGGTTGAGGGGCTACGCGAGGAGAAGGTAGGGTGAGCCTCACTGGGCACAGCTGTACCTTAAAGCAATTATTGCTCCTCTACTGCTTTAGAAGAAAAGGGCAGGTCCTGCCACATGGCCACGGTGGCATGCCTGCCCCTTTATACACACACACACACACACACACACACACACACACACACACACACACACACACGCAGAAAGGCCTAGCAGTGCCAGGCAGCACCACTCAAAGTTTGCATCAGGCTCGCGTGTGGTGAGGCAGTGGAGTAAAACAGAGAGGTGTGCGGGCAGGGATCAGGTCACAATAAGGGTGAGGGTGAGGATGAGTGGGTGTAGAGGTTAAACCTGGGTAGGGGGGCTCTGTTCCTTCCTCTCTTATCGCCTTACTAAGCATTCTCTCTTCCATCCCCTCCTCCTCCACCACATTCTCTGCACCCCCTTTCTCTCCCTTTTGTGGTGTGTGCACCTGCAGCCCTTGAGTGTGGGCAATAAAGCTGAAGGATTTGTCTACTGGAGGTTGGAGGAAAGTGGGGGAATCATTAGACAGCATGGGAAAAATAAAAAGCAACAGGTTCAAACTGTTTTATCCGTATTGTGTTACCATACTCCAGAGTGATGGGTTTGATTGATGCAGTTTGACATAGAGGGAGTGAGTTTAAGCAGATTTGCGTAGGGATTTACACTCTGTTTGGGTCAGTGTCATGATGAATCAGTTTGATCTGACACATGATCTGGCTTCAGCTTTTGGCATACTTTATATGCATCTTTGGAACATAAATATGATCTAAGCTGCAACAAATATTACATGTTCACAAGTTCACAAAAGTGTTTACCATTGTGATATTGCATGTTTCATCTCACCCAGTCTAATATATAATTCATGTTTTAATAGTCTTTTTCCCCCCTAAAGCATAAAGAGCACACATAATTTGCACCGTTTTACCTGTTCTAATAATGCAATCGTACCAAATCAGGCAACAATACATACATAAATAAATAAATGAATAAATAAATAAATAAATAAATAAATAAATAAATAAATAGATAAAAACAAGTGAACAATGCCAGGGATCAAGCAGCAGTAGCAACAGTAAAATTTATGCAGTGAGAATCGTGATGTATAATGCGACTCTTTAGAAGTACCAAGTGAACATATAGCTATTAAGACCAAGTGCAGAGTGCCTATGATAGCCAACATGGGGTCTCAAATGTTTCCAAAAGTTGAAAAGAGGTACTCAGTTTTCATTCATGATCTGAGAAATCGCAAGTATGATAAAAAAAATATTCTCTGTTCCAGGAGCCTGTGTTCAATATCCCACCTGTTGCAATGTTATGTTCAGTCATGTAGAACTTTTCTCTAACCCATTGCATGCCAGACCCCCCACACAGTAAGTCGAAGCAAAGGGAAAAAGATTCAGCTCTTTCAGAGTGAGCCCATGAAGGCAGAGAAAATCACTTTAAATGGTCTTAATTTTGCCATTAGATGCGAGGGAGCACTGTAGGTATTGGCTGGCCCCATGCTCCATATTCACAGAGGCAGGATGAGGCTGAGGAGCCCGCTGAGAAAAGTGTATCGTAATCAGGAACCGGCAGTTCTGCCTGATCAGGTCTACTAGCCCCTCTTCTTGTTTCCTTAAACCCTGCCTACTAATAAAAGTTTGGATGTACTGATCTCCTCTTATGTGACCTGGCAGGAGGGGACAGGGATGAGGCCTGCAGTGGGGGGTTCAGGGCAGAAGTATGTAGTTGTGGTGGAGCAATGGTGGGGGGCTCGTTTTTTTGTTCCCACATTTGATTATTCAGGTTGGCTGAACTAAATTCTAAACCCATAAAATTCGTATCCCCTCTGGGGGACCATTTGCATATATTTTAGTACCTCCTCCTTCACATCCCAATTCCCCTTTTTTCTCAGAAAGTGAAAGAGCGGCTGAAGCAACCAGGCCTGTCTAGGCTTTAAGATGTCACCGTGGTGTGAAATATGGGCGAACAAGCAGGGTCTTTGAAACTCAAACTAACCCCCCACCAGCTTCTGTTTCTCTGCCACACACATATATACAGACACAGCAGTCCTCTCGTACTCCACTAGTTGCTTGCTATCCTTGCACTGAAATAAAATGCCTCATTTAGACTAAAATTACCTGCTGCTTTATTGTAAACTTTTCTTTTAAATGCACATGATCGTTTATTTGAAATAAAGAGCTGCACTACTCTGCAGACACTTCATTGTGTCTCTATAGTAACATTTTTTGTTCCTACAGTCACTGGCAGGTTTACTCACATATGGAATCTTTTATTTATCTATTCTGTATGTGCAGCTATAAGTCATGACAAGTCAGACTATTATATCACTGGGACAAAACTGCTGGAGGCCAGGAAGAGTTCCAAATCTTTGATAAACATGTCAAAGCTGTAAAACCGAGTCTTGTAATTATGCCAGTTTTACTCTTACTGTTGTCGATGTCGGGGATTAATTTTCAGACAAAAATGTTCTGAAGTCAGGTCTTAAAATTCCGCTTAGGATGTGTGCTGAGCTGCATAAAGATGAAGGGAACACACATGTAGCTGGGCACACAGAGAGGCGAGCTGGGTGTGGGCAGCCAGTCAGCCATGAGAAACACCTGTTCTGTTGTTTGGCGAGTGAAGTTGTGGTTTTGTTTTTCAGAGCACCAACCAGGCCCACTGGCATGACTTTTACTGCCCATCTGTATGGATGGATGAAGTTAGATGACGGTCTTTGAAAAAAGACGAGTGGGAGTTGATACTTGGCATTTTGGTCACATGGGGTGAGTTGCTGTCATCCTGTAACCCTCCCCCCCCCGTACCCCTCTCCCTCCCCCTCCCATGCCCACTCCCTGGTGCACAGGCAGAATGCAGTGTCAGGAGAGCGAGCACTGAGCGCCCATTGTGTGTGCTAACCAAAGCGGAATGCCCGGGTGACAAAAGGGGGAGGAGTGGGCTCAGGGCACACAAAGCCAGGGGGAGGAGAAGGGTGGAGGAGGAGGGGAGGAAAGGAGAGGGGGGCAAGCTGCTGGGGGCTAAATAGACCCACTCAGCCCCCCAAACTCTAGGCACCCTAAAAAAATCCTCTCTCACATCCCCCACGGTCTTCTGGCCCACACCAGGACTTGGTTGTGGGGCGTACAGTATGATGGCTACTGGATGTGTCCCATTGGATCCTCCTAGTAAAGAAAAGGAATTAAAAATAACTGAAGTTTTACTCTGACAGGTGTTGGTTTTGGTGTCATGAGTCATGCCCCCAACGTCCAAACAGGATGCATTTGCTAACTGTAGTTAGTTTTTTGGTGTCACACATAACTTTTTACTTGCATCAAGCATTGATCATTTGTATAGTATTTTGTTGAAAGAACTTTCAATCTAATTAAATATGCTAAATATGCTTACAGAACACTTTCCATCAAAGTGATCCACAACTAAGAAGCAATAAGAGAAGTACACAAATGAAGAAAAAAAAATCACACATGCGTTTACATAAAAATAACAGGTCTTTCCGCGGCAAGAGGATCAAGATTACTTTTTTTGGCATCTGATCTTTTACTTAAAAAATATGTCAGGTTTACTCTCAAGGTTGTCATTTCGAAAAGAAGAAAAGTTCTCATAGCTAATGGGAAGGGTGCCAAAGTTTTGGGGACATTTTGGTTGCATGTATAACCTGCATTAAAACATTTCATTGGATCCAGGTTAGACCCTGTGGTGGATATGATTCACTTTCTTTAGCGTGTTCACATGCAGCTACCATCATTGAGGTGGAAATTCTATTACCTTGTCAAACTCGGTTGCATAGGAGAATGCAAGGAACAAAAGTGAAAATAACTGTATTTTTTCCCTTTTGTAGGTAATTGCGGCTGTTATGTATTTCCCACAGAAATTGGCATTTGTTCTTGCACCTTTCTTGTTAAACTTATGTGAGTGACTTTTGATAAGACCTGTGACTTTGCACCTATGTTTGCGTACGAGAGTGTTCATTGTGGGGTGGAGGTGGTGGCGGTGATTGAGGGGCAGGGTAGCATGTACTCACCTGCCTATTACAAGCTGAGAGCAATCTTATGTAGTACCGCACGTCACAACCGGCCTATCAACTCCCACGCAAAACCCAGGGCAAGAATGCAGCCACTTAAAGACATGTAAAGCAAACCCTGAATTAACTCTGTCAATTCCACAAGAATTTCTCCTAATTCAAGAGATTTAAAATTAATGTTCATGTGGAATAACTTCAGAATTTTTGCGTTCTATCCAGCCCACTATTTCAAAGAATAAATGTTTATATGTCCACCATTATTGGTGAGTTAATTTGACTTGATGACTGACCAGGAAATTTTAGTAGAGATCCTTGTAAGCAGACCTGCCTACCTATTAATTTTATGATATCTGAATAATTTAGATTAAACTTTTTCCATTTATAACCCTGCCCTTAACTTTGCCCTAAAATATACATAAAAGGGATGAATTATGGTTTTGATTTTGTTTTTTTCAGGGGGCAAGGGTGGATTAGATTGGATATGTCCAATTGGATGGCAGATTGTTCCCATGACTGGTACTGTTCCAGCAATTCTGGGGCTAATAGGGCTCACCAGTGTCTGGAATGTTCATATTTTGTGGGGATGAGAACTTTCCCTGCTTTAGGAAATTTAAGTTTTACTGTGGCAAGAATTGAATAATTTAGATGCTACATTGACAGCATCCCCTCAGGTGACCTTTCCTCCCTTTTGGTCCTTCCCCTTCACCAAATGATGCATGCAGATCAAAGGGGATCCTCTAAAGAAAAATCCTGATGGCGTTTCCCCTCCTCCCCTATGTTCCCGTCTCCTGCGACCCTCATATGCACACGTAACATCAGAACTCCCCCTTCCATTCAAGCAAACTTCAGGCTTTCCCATGGTATTTACATATTCTGCTACAGGGCAAGAGTAGCTTCCCATTTTATCTGTTCTGAGTTCATAGGAAGTAGCCTGCTGAGTTGGTTAGTTTTATTTGTTGTTTGTTAAATGCAGAGGGTCAAATGCAAGCCTCGGGGGCACGTTTAAGTCAGCGAAATAACCGAGCAGGGTTAGTTCGACTACGTCCGAATTAAGTATTTCTATATGGGTATATGCAGCCACATGTATATGTGCATGCATGCACATCAGTCCTTGAATGTCAGGTGGGTTTGGGCTGTTAGTGCTGGTGCGGTCAAAGCCTCTCCATCAGTGCTGACCCCGGCAGCCATCATTGTTCTCAAGCTGCAAATCGTCCATGCTGCAATCAGTGGCCTGATCTTGGCTTCTCTAAGCCCTCTTCACTCCAAATGATTCCCCTCCTGATTGGCCTAACTGGACTCCTGTCTGTGGCAGCAGATTAGCATGGATTGTTTTTTCTTTGTGGCATACAGATTGAGCCTTGTTAGCATTCACACCTTCACATATCACCCCAGGGCTCTTGACAATCTCACAAAAACTGACTTTATCAAAAGGTAACTTTTATAAGAAAAAGAAAAAAAGCTGTAAAACATCTGCGACACCTGTCAATGAAATGCATTGGGGTAACATGAAGACAAAGTTATTCAGCCCCAATAATGCTTTATAGCCTTGTCCAAATGTTTTAAAGGGTAAGCCATCTTTTTTTTAAATCTTTGTAATTTGGGATTGTCACATGAAAGACCAGTCCTCCGATGCACAGCAAAAATGCCTTCAGTTTCTGCAATGATGCAATCTAGTACTTTTTCTTTTCCCATTGACATTTTTTATAAATAAATAAATAAATAAATAAATAAATAAATAAATAAATGAATGAATGAATGAATGAATGAATGAATGAATAAATGAATAAACTCCTTCATTTATTTTCATTTTTTTTTACTAAGGCATTACTGCTTGTGAATTATATCAAATGTAGTCTGTAAAGCTTTGGAGAGTGTTATATTTCACTTTCTACATAATGTTCGGGGGCCAAAAAAACAAAAATATTTATTAATTCATTTATCTCTATTTTTCATATTACAACGGCATATCTTAAGATGTTACTTAAAATCTCTACTTCAGTTTCTTTCCCTGCATATCAACACAGACACAGCGTCTCCTGCCCTTGAGATCATGTACTTGCTGTAATCAAATGCACACACTCATTCCTTCCAGTATGCTGGGAGTAATAATAAAATTATGAGCCGGTCTATGGCTAAATCAAGCGCATTCAGTAGGTGCCCTGTGAAAAAGAGTTTGGGTCTCTTGCCTAAGGGTGTCTTTGTTCAATTATTGAAACATAGTTTATTTTTTCCTCAGTGTATTCAAGTACAACGAAAGATTAAATCATTTAATTAAGCAAATTTTGAAGATTTTTTCGATATATGGGGTCAACGTTTAATACCCTATTATATGTATAAAATCACAACATTTATAATTTAATTTAATTATAAAAAATACTTTTTGGCAGGAATACAAATAATTTAAGTGAAAACTTAAATTGCAGGAGTTGTTATTTGCTGTTTTATAGTGAGGTATTTCCTTACCTCACAGGAAGAATCTCCTTGTCTCCAACTGAATGCCAGCTTAGCCAGGTCAAAGTATAGATTAATGCCTTTATTTTTCAAAATGATCTTGGAGTGGTAAGTAAAGCTACCTCTCCAAGATTTTGCCTATCCGCAGAGATCAAGCTCATGGATGTTGCCAAAAATATCAGCACATATATTGGCAATTCATTTTTAGAGATGTCTGTTAGGTGAGCCTCTCTAAAACAATGTTTTAGGTGTTGACATCGTGTTTGTGTATATTTGGAATATATTTCCTATTTTCTAATTTTATAACTTACTCTTCCAATGTTGACAATTTATGAGCTTCATTTCACACAACAGAGAGATGTAGAATCATGTGCCAATCCCAATACACCTCGAGTTGGCTACCGGCCTCCAGCCTACTGCATCTAATAAAGAGAAAGTTTTTCTGGTGTAGTTTTCCCAGTGGAGACCGCTTTTAGTTTGAAAACCTTGTCAACAGTACTGAGGGAGTGACCATTGGCGTGGAAGACTAGGCCCATTGCTTCTCTATCAGCATGTAGTCATTATGTAAATGGCAGCAGTTTGCGACTATGTCCTGTTTAAGAGGTCAAACATGGACAATCAGTGTGGTCAGGATCTCACAGTCATGTTTGATCAATGTTGGGTCAATGTGATTCATGCAGATGTATCTCTTGGGAGCAGCTGCAGTGAGTTTAGGATCGCGCTTGGTTAGAGTGTTTACTTTAGAGTCTCCTCTCTCCCTCTCTCTCTCTCTCACAGACACACAGACACACAGACCCACACACACACATGCACACACACACACACACACACACACACACACACACACACACACACACACACACGTATACGCATATTTAAACCGGTGGTTGAGTTAGGTTGTCGTGGAGAGGGTCATTGTGTAGGCCTCATGGAATCCTGGTGACATCAGTCATTCCAGGTCCAGTGTGTCCTGTATGATCTGGGGATCATAGGGCTCCATATGAGCCTTGTATAACCAGAGGTTGCAAAGCCAAAGACAAGCAGAGAAAAAAAAAAATCAAAAACAATTTTGTCCCTGGCACTTCTGGAAAATAAGCCTGGGAGAGATGGAAGAGGATTAACCATTAGATTGATACAAAGATAATGATCAAGGTTTAATCATTTTGGAGAGAAATTAACAATCGTTTCAAACAAAATTAGAAAAAAGAAACAACTTATACTCATTTTATAATTTAATTTGCTGCTCATTGACTTCATTGATGACATTTTATTAACTGTATGACCTATCCACTTTCCTGCCTGCCTGTCTGCCTGCCTGCCTGCCTGCCTGTCTGTCTGTCTGTCTGTCTGTCTGTCTGTCTGTCTGTCTGTCTGTCTGTCTGTCTATCTGTCTGTCTGTCTGTCTGTCTGTCTTTTCCCGTCTCTGTCTATCAGAAGGACGAAGCAAAAAAAACAAGAGTGGGGCAGGAGCCATTCCAGCTGTCACTGGTTGAGAGCTGAGGTTCACCCTGGACCGGTCGCTAGTTGATCACAGAGCACCATATAGAGCACAATTAAATTTTAGTCCTCAACTGACCTACTGCATGTTTTTGGATTTGAGAGGATACGGGAGAAACTGGAGAGAAACCACACTAACATTCTGAGGGAACATGCAAATTCCTCACAGAAAAGCCCCCTGTTGGATTCAAACCAGCAACCTTCTTGCTGCAAGGCAGGAGCTCAAAGCGAAGCATTTCCATGCTGCCTCTCAAGCACTTATTGCGAGCTATTTGTAGAAGTACATAAAAACAAGAACATTAACACAAAAATTTTATGTCCCTGTGCAAACTAGTGTGATGGCAGAGCAACTGCAACTCAACAAAGCTGTATTACTTTATGAGTATAACTGCCTGGATCAACTACATCATCTAAAGTTTACAAGACAATGTAGAAGCACACTGATGTTTCAGACCTCTTCTTGGTTATTTTCGGGCCAAATCTATGTTTTAAAACAAACATATTACTGGCCCATCACTCCACTGAACCCATGTAATTCCTACATGTGTTTAAATCAACAAAAATTACATCAGTGCAGCTGACTACACTACATCTATGCGATAGCACACATATTGATCACAACTCCTTAACTGAACTATTTTTCTCTCACTCAATTCTTACAGAGATGCAAAGTAAACACATTTTCGAGAAAATACAAGAATTATGGAGGTCAGCAATATTAAAAAAAAGAAAAGAAAAAACGAAGGAAACTTAATCGGGTCAAAACTGTCCAAATGAGGGGCTCAAAGCTTCAGAATCGATGCCAAAGTAATCAAACAGTGTCAAAGTATGTTTTCAGGACATCTCCAAACCTTATCACAGACTAATTTCCAGATTGAACATGCCTGTAAAAAATGATACCTTTGGAGGGAAATTTTATCGGATTTACTTTTACCAATGAATGAAAAGGTTCAAGTTGCCAACTCAAAATGCCTTAATTTGTTTCCTGAGCTGATTCATCAACACTTTCTGGTGTTGCACTTTCACACATCTGTGTCATAATCATTCTCATTCTGTTGGTTTTAGATCAGGGTTATCCCATGGTACACTCAGGAGACAGAACAAGAAGGGTTCAGTGCTGTCACAACCATAATTAGGTCGTAGGCTACAGTTGGATTATTTGGATGTCTATATCTGATCATTTGTTCAGCATGATTATTGATAAGCCTCTTCTTCATCGTCAGATGTTTGCTTTCTTGGGGTTTCATTTAAGACACAAGAAGGAAACATCATTAACTCAGCAACTTTGTTGCAGTGCATTCTTAAGATGAATACCTGCTGAACCTGAGAATATGGGGCTGACTTTACCCATTTTAATGTCCAGCTCGACATATTTGGGCATTTGCGTGTGTATATAAGTACCTTTTAATTGCAAAGAAAAGGATCCTTTTTGTTGCTTTGTAATTTCTAATGGACAGTAGAAGAATTGCACAGAAACTACTCTAAAAAGTCTTGTTTTCAGAAACTTGACTGAATCAAACCGATTTTAAAAGAAGCTACTTGAGAGAGACTGTCTTGG
>CAAKHD010014184.1:121551-164265 GCA_901007705.1 Fistularia tabacaria
CACACACACACACACACACACACACACACACACACACACACACACACACACACACACACACACACACACACACACACACATATATATACATATATATATATATATATATACACACACACATGGGTGTCCTGTTTGCGTTTGATAGTATTGAAGATGATCATTCAGCATTTAGTATTATTCCTTCAGCAATACTGAGTCTCCCACCACAGTATTTACTGATAATTGAGTAATTACCTGTAAAAGATAGCACTCCCATGGTTCCGTTCAGCTGTAATCTTTCCTGTCTGCATCCTCTGCGGATCAGGTTTTAGGAAGAGGCTAAATCTCCCTCTCTCTCTCTTCTCTCTCTCTCTCTCTCTCTGTCTGTCTTTCTCTTTCCCTCAATACATGCACACACAAGTCCACTGCCACTCTAAACCGGTCTCACTGAAATCATAGGAAACTTAAAAAAAAACAAAACAATGACTTACAAGATGGTGGGACATTTGAAATAGTAAAAAAAAAAATCATAGAACAGTAATTTGACATTCTATTGTGACTTACACAATCTCACCTTGAATGGAACATTGTGACAAGCACTTTGCGCGTACACGAGTGGCCTCACCCACAATGGCATTTGAAAGACAAACAGCAGTGCTTGCTGCTGGCTGGAGCGCCACACCAGTGAGAGTGGCTGTTCTTTTTGAGTTACAGCAGGCAAAGTTCAGCATAATGTCCGTGTCATTACAGTGTAAAGAAACCTTTGTGAGACAGCACTGTCCCTTTCCTTGTCTTGTTTCATAGCATTTGTCCTTCTGTTTGATCTTTCTTTCTTTCACTCTCTCTTTTTCTCTTTTTCTCTCCTTGTTCCGTCCTCTCTTTTCACCGATTTTTCCACTAACTACCAGGAACAAACTGGGCCTCAAATTGGCAACCAGTAGTACAGGATGGAATATTCGGTTACAGATGCATTTCCATTCAATTGTCCCAAAACCAGACAAGAAGAAGTAAGCGATATGACTAAAGGGGATCATATTAATGTAAAAAAAAACACACACACACACAATCCCACAGGACTTCCTTCTCATTTCAATTAGAAACCACACCCAGAAGGACAGGTAAGAGAAAACCTTTCACAGGGTCAGACAGGATGAGGTGGGAAAAATAGGCAAAGGTACTCTGTGATTAATTTCACCTCTTAATTTGTATAGTTATTATAATTTCCTTTCTGTCTTTCCTTCTCAAAACCTCAACCTTTCTCACTGGCCATATCTGATTCATTTTAATGCTGATAATGCCTGATAATTTGAAGGCATATGCCAAAACTGATCAGTCACTGACTTTTCTTTCCTCCAGCACTGGCCTCATGGTTGGCACTCTCAAAGCGACTAAATATGCACTGATGTAATGTGTGAGATAAGGATCTTTTGTGGGGTGTGTTATAAATTGTCATCATAATGTGAGTCTGCAGGGAGCTGGGTTATGTGTGTATGCATGTGTGTGTGTGTGTGTGTGTGTCTGTGTATGTGTGTGTGGGGAGGTGGTCTGAGAGAAGAGGAGGGGTAGGTAGATCAAGCAGTGTCACTGGAATCCACAGTGTTGTGAGAGCCCCATACCTTTCAGCTTCATTAAACCAATTTCACGCCGAGGTGAGCTAAGAGAGGAAGCTCTGAATCTCAGCAGCGGCAACAATGGTGCATTGAAGGGATGAGGCGAAAGTAAATTAGGTACCACTTCACAGATGGCAAATTAAAATCTGAAAGTTGGATAGGAAAAGTTGAGGGTAGATGATTATGTCTTTATTGTGCCGTACCTCCTCAATCTAGAAAACCCTGCCTTCCTTTTAGCAACCACCTTTGCCCCCCCTCCCACATCCCCACAACCCAATCCTCTAAAAAAAAATAATGATCTATTTCTTGTCTGGTAATTGGTTTCTAAGATGCTTCCACTCAAAGACCGGATCTCAAATACCAAGCTGCTTATGGCCCTCTTTTCAGCCACTTAATTTGCTTGAGCTTATCAGTGAGATTTCATATCCAGGAAAATCATATAAATTAAACATTAATGTCAAGCTTATTTCTTAGTGATCATTGACCTCTCACAGCCATTGAACTACTTCATCTGCCTTTGGTTCTATAATGTTTGTCACTCAAATTATGTTGAACATTTCAACAAGCCCTCTTAGATACAGATTATTGCCATCAAAATGACCTGGAAAAATATGTATTGTATATTACATTTTAACGAGATTGTTTATAGACTCAATACATTTGTAGTTTCAAGGATATTAATGCTCCAAATATGAAAAATAAAGTAGTTTTGATATGTATTTGCCTAGATACGCCTAGAACAGTTTAACAGAATTTTAAGCATTCAAAGTGTACATATTTAATCTCAATGAGTATATATTTGTGTGAATGGCTGGTTAGTAATGCATGGATGAAGGGTGATTTTGATCTTATGTGAGGCACTTGGAACTGATTTTTTGAGAAGGTGACGAACAAATAAATCTAGTTTGTAGTGCAGAAAAAACCTAAAACAGTAACTTATCTGACTCACCAAAGAAAAAACAAAGATCTAGGGGTCACCCTCCCAGAATTCTGGAAAGGTTCGTTTCAGCTGAAGTTTGAAAATTAAATTTTTCCACCTAACAAATATCATTCCCTACAAATTTGAGCGAAGGGAGGCATCTCGACAAGTGATACCCCCACAATTTGGAAGTGCTATCTTCAGCAATATAATTTTTCAGTGGAGACACAATTTTGACTTTGGGTCATACAGGTGAAAGTTGATATTTAAATTCCAGTCATTATAAAAATTTCAAATAAACTTGTTATCATGACTGATGTCTGAAGGCGGGGCACCATCATGCCAAATGGGTCGATGTCAATTAATAAAATGCACCGTGCATGACATTGTCATTCATGTTTGATGTTGCTTGGACAATGTTTTCAATACATAACTGTTTTAACCTAATTCTATTTGGTGGACTGAATAATAATGGTAAACAAAACCTAATCATTTTGCATAAAAATGTACATTTTTTTTGTAAAACGTAAAAAGACACTGTTTGATGGAAAATAACAAAAGATAGTTGTATTAAAGTTCAGTACTGGTCATCATGATGCGGCAAGTCTCGCACCTAATGTATTTTAAATTGTAGTGTTTGAATTTTTGTTGTTTTGTCCTGAATTATTTCGGAAACTTTTTCTGTCCATCTCGGTGTATTGACACATATACATTGGTGTTTTAATTCATTGTCACTGTCCATATACATGTTAGTGTTTGTGGTTTGTTGCTAAAACTAGCCCTGTGGCTGGTGGGGTTACCCTGGGAGCCATGGGGGCCCGACACAATGCCCTGACAGTGGTTTGGCTTTTACTGGCCCTTGTGCTGCTGGCTTTACGAGATGCCAGACAGACGGACCCCCTTCACGCCATAAAGCTATCAACAAGGAAACAAAGAGGGCAGGTGCTGACGGCTACATTGAGAGCTCACCTGCACCCAGCAGGGGAACAGACTGTCCAACCAAGCTAAGAGGCCCCTCCACATTCACATCCCCTCTCACCAGGCACTAACGGGTGAGCATGAGCCCACCACTAATCCACAGACCCCTGCAAATCGCAAAAGATGCTCGGTCGCTACACTGAAGATGATGTCTTGGCGCACGCTGTGGTAATTGATTTTTGTTCAGTGTATATGGTCTGCTGAAGATCTGAAACACGTTACAACAGGCCGCTGCAAAACTGTAATTATCAGCATTTGACAGAAAGTACATCTTTGGGAGCCATCCAATCAGGACTGGTTTCCAGATAATTTTTCAGAAGGAAATTCGAGTAGACGGGAGGTATCGGTGTGTTTAGTAGTTTTTGTTGGAGCAGTTCATACTAGGAGTAAGAATAAGCAGTAAGGCATCAGGGCAAACATCTGAGACCTCATAGGATTGGCAGATGGTAAAGCTCAGCAACAGACCAAAGCCCACTAACAGGTAGGCAAGCAGGCAGACTGTCAGCGAGGGAAGACTGTGAGCTGCTGCGTCTGCTAAAGTGACAGATGTGTGGTGAATCTTTAACTCTGTTAGTTCCCTACTGTCGACGCATCTGTCTCTGCACCCCGTAAGTTTACCTCAGCCCCTCCTTCTAAAAGAGGCAACTGGGAAAAAAGACCCATCACTGGACTTATTGATTAGTCCAGCTTGCCCTGGCTGGCTTAATTTAATGACCTCTGGGAGTCATTATTGAAAAGTCATTGTCTTTTTGATCAGTTCAGACTCTGTCCCACCATATGGGAATCCCTCTGTTGCAACCTCAAGTGTGAGATGAATTATGTTGGTCCATAAAACCAAAAGTGTGCTTGTTGAATGATGAACAACTGCAAAATACCTTTGATTTCTGTTAATTAATCTGCTCTAAGAAAATGAGGTCACCCTGCGTATGAAACATTCACTATGTAAACAATCAACATATGCTCTCAACGGAAACAGAAATCCCTTTCATTGCCATATTTTAAATCCGTCATACAAAACATGTATCACTAACCATATAAATAATATAGGCCACTCTGCTCTGATTTATGTATTCTGTTTCCTAAAATGGCACGAACACCGAAGACAGTATCTCTCTCTCTCTTTCCCCACGCAGCCATGGCAGTGGCGAGAGATGGTTGATTTTAATTGAAAATTAGCAAAACAAAACAAGGGCAAGAGGATCCCTGAATGGGGCCCCTTTCTCGGGGAGCTCCTGTGCCGTTGAATAATGCATATGGGAGAAAGTAAACAGCAGCCGCGGGCCTTGCTGAGGGAACAATGGGCCGCACACAGCCCAACCAGGGCGCCTGATTTTATTACTGGCCTGTCAATCCCCCCAGCCTGGGAACTGTGGGACCTTGGCCAGACAGCAGCTGCTGACCGCTCCAAACTGACCCAACACACCCAAAATCCTGAAGGACAAAACTCTCACACTGCTGCATACCTGTGCTACTTCCTAACTCTCTGATGACACTCTTAACACTGATGCGGTTGGTGCTGGGAAGAAACTGGACTGCATCAGTTTCCTCTTTAATGGTTTAATCCATGGAGTACAGAGTGTCAACAGTGAAAAGTTCATTCCGGGGACTGAAAAAAAAATATGATAGTACCTCCAAATAATTAGTTTTCTGTGGAATTTGAAGTCCAGTGAAATCCTCTCTGACTCTGGCAAATAATGTGAAAACAGTCTTATATTCACTTATTTTGTCAGGTTTTGGATTAACTTTGGCTCATCTCCCATGTAGTCTCCTGGAGTCAGCGGAGCCACTTGTAACTTTTTTCATTCCTCTAGAACATTCTTTGTGTGTGTGATCGCTCTCTGGGCATTGAGATTCTGGTCTTGCTTCTGGCCTTAGCCAAGTCCCAGTTGCCATGCCGACTGGCAACCGGTCTCCCAGGATGAGTAATGATGTGATGTGGCTGTGCTCTAAAGTCCCAACAAAGACCTTATTACTGCTGCAGCACCTCATAACATACTATTGTTGTCAAGTGCTCCTGATATTAACCTGCCTGCACCAGGACTTCCTGCCTTTGCAGAGATGTGTGGGTTTGTATGTTTTGTGTGTGTGTGTGTGTGTGTGTGTGTGTGTGTGTGTGTGTATGAGAGAGAGAGATTCTAATCATGTATGAATTTTAGAACTAAAAAAAAAAACAACTAAACTTCACTTCACTTGATGGAACATTATCATGACAGTGACAGCAATAATTTCAAGTTTTTTCAACTTGATCAAGTTCATTAAGTTAAAGGAACACCTGGAATAGTTTGATGGGCTTCAAAATAGTTATTACTCACAGTATCTTATCGTAAAACCTTTGGGTTTGTTGTCATCAGTATGAATGTGATGGTCCTTATTCCATGAACTGTCTAGGGACCCAGACAAGTGTCAGCTACAATAAAGTTGAGGTGTATGTCTGTGTGTCTGTTTAGAGGGGTGGAGATGGGGGCATAGAGGAGGTGATGCCACAGGATGTTTGAGTGTTTGATTTGGTTTAACAACATCCTCTGACAGAGACACCACAGGCTGCAGATGAAGTGAGAGATAAGAAACAACTGTGATCCAGGCCTTCACCCCAGCTATTGTCCTGTTTATCTGTAATGTATTGCTATTTGCTAATAATGGAGAGGAGATATGGCGGAGAGGAGGGTTCTTACTGATAAAGAACAGTCGTTTTTTTTTTTTGATTATGTTATAGTGTGATTTAGAGAAACCTTGAATTAAAGCTAACTCATGTCTAGAATCAATGTTGTCTTAAGTTGTTTGCAAGCTTTCAATTTGGAAGTTTAAGAATAGCATCTTAAGAAAGATTTATCATATTATGTTGCTCTATCCAGAAACTGAACCTGTTGGTCAAATAGACATCTGCACATTCACAATCATCAAACTAAATCTATACGCCTTTATATCTTGTACCAAATTCACCACATGCTAATTATGATTTGGACGGACAATACTGGGGTGATTTTTTGAAAGGAGTTGTCTTTGTTTCAGGCTGATAAGATGTACACTCAGGTGCTTCACACAGGATGTCTTGTCCTATCCAGTTTCGAAAGTGCAGGGTTAGAGGGGGTGCGCCAAGAAGGTTATCAGCACAAAATATCCGCTCTATGTCCAGATTCTACTAGAGGGAATGGGAGGTTCTTCTAGCCCTGCGTACATTGCTGTCGCCGTGGGAAACCGCATCCATCAAATAAAGCAAAGCATTTACCTGTGGCTCGGGTGACAGTGGAGGAGGGGCCAGGGTGATTGGGAGAGTGGATGTAGGTGGCCTAGGGGTGAGAGAGTAACCCAGAAACTGTGGAGGAAGTGGTGAGGAGATGGTTGGTGGTGGGTGGGGGTTGGAACGATGGGTAGGGCCCAACCTGCACCACCCTGCAGTCCTCTGTTTTGGGTGTAGTTCTAAGATTGTGGGAATTTGGACTTCTTCTAGAGCAAGCTTTCCCTTGGGAGACTGTCTCCTTTCCGGGAATAACAGCAGCAGTCCCACCCTCCTCCTCATGTTCCCAACAATGTCACCCCCAGGAAGGGGAGTTTAATCCCTCAGGACTGCGCAAGTTCAAACTCAAACAGCAAAAATGATCTCTTCAAGCTATGACTAATTTCATGCAGGTTTTAATTTGTTTAATTTAATCATTTAAATTAACATATAATGATAATAATTGGCAGCACTGTGGCGCAGTGGTTAGAGCTTCACTCTCACAGCAGGTTAATTGGAAAAAAATGCAGCAGGTTAATAGGAAAAAATTACCCCAAATGAGTGAGTTAGTGAATGTTGTTTGTCTGTATATGTGGCCCTGCGATTGACTGATGACCATTTGAGGGTGTACCCCGCCTCTCCCCCGATGACAGCAGGGATAGGCTCCAGCATCCCCTGCGACCCTGAGTGCAGGATAAGCGGCAGATGATGGATGGATGGATGGATGGATAGAATAATAATTTTAATTAACCTGATCAAAAACCAGTTCTGAAATATCAAAAAATGCATGTGTGCATTATTGAATTGCATTCAAATACATCAGTTTGTATAGTTATGCCTTTTGGTGTCATGATTGTTCTGTGATTACTGACTCCATTATTTTGCAAAGGGAGAAAAAGCACTTCAATTTCTCAAGGATGAAATTAAAAATAAATCACTACACATAGATTTATTAGAAACCTAACAATAGATACTGTAGATGGATTGATTACACTTCCCAGACATTAAAAGTAGTCTACATCTCAATTTTAATTGCAATCATTCTTTACTGCAGTCACTTTGAAAGTTTATCATATTTCCGGTTTTTAAATTGAACCTTTTTTCACATTGTAATGTGTGTAATATGTCATTTTTTCATATTCAGTTTCTCTAGTAAATCATTCCTTTTGCAATACAAAACAGACCTGAAGACACCTTTGCTGATAGAGGGAAGGATTTTGTTTCAACGAGTGAAATGTAGATAAGATTTATTTTGAGACAGAGTGATAAAGAGTGGACGGGGGAGGAGAAAAAAAGGCTTTCCTCACTGATGCATAAAGAGTAACATGTTGGTTGATTGGCCAGGGGCCTCAGAGTTGATCCTTGGGGCTGTATATAGAAGTAGGGCTCAGAGGTGTGCTGGGGTCTGGGGTAAAGCTAATCCTTGGATTTAGACTGAGACAGGCTCCAGGTAAGGGACAGGGGCAGCGAAGAGTTGATGGCCAAGGGTCGAAGGGTCGTGTTTACCTGCAGCAGGTATTTCCTCTGGGAACTGATAAGATGCAGGGAGGGGAAGTGCTCTGTTCCAGGTGAGTGCAGAGGGGCCCGCAAAATGACACCGTACACAATCGTCACCTAACCCCCTAGCCCTTCTTTCTGTCTCCACCCCAACACACAAACAGGTCATCTTTTGGCCTCTCGCACTAGTCCATATTTTTTTTACATGTTTTTTAGAAATTCTACATTCTGTCAAAGTATTTTTTGCCCGGTGGAACTGGCGTTTCATGCTTGCCGTCAACTAAAAATGCGTCCGCCTCAGCTCTGAAAAGGACCCACGGTTAAATTCACAATTCTGCATGATCATGTCTATTTTATCTGTATCTAGAATGTTTTCATTTGATGATGCAAAGCTATTAATTAGTCTGTGTGACTTCTTTTAAATATAGCATCTTCAGCTGGTCCAGCTCTGAGTTCCATCTTCCGGTTGCTGAGAGGAATCAGTGAGCCAGAACATGTTAACAAGCATAGTTTCTAAAACAACACTGAAAGACACACAAGCTCCTTGAACAAGGGTTACTGGTCAGAGGAGGGTGGTTGGGGAGGGTAGTCATTGACTGCTCACAATGCTGTCAAAAAGATAAAATGTTTGTTCACATCACTTTGTAACAGCAACAAATTTCATCGAATGGAAACTACTCAAACTTTCCTAAAGCATGCCTTTTACAGGCTTTCAATATCCAAACATTGTCATATATTTAACCAGGTTTTCATTTGTATGCATTGTGGCTTTTTCCAGAATGTATATGCAAGTGAATGGGTGAATGAGGTTACATTGTTAAGCACTTTAAGTACCTCTAAGATCAGGAATACACTTCAATTAATAAAACTTTGTCATTGGATATGATAAATTGTATTGTCCAGTCAAAAGCCCCTACCTCAATTGTTTTTGTAAAACAGAAACTGTAAATACCACTAAGTTGAATGTAAACTGGGGGAATGATCAAGTCCTTTAGGGATGAGTATGGCATTGTCTACAGCTGTGCCTATGAGTATGACAGAGCAAATATGTTTGATCCAGAATATCCTTTGTATGAGGTTTATAAGAGCTAGAATTGTTCTGAGCAGAGGAGGAGGTGAGTAAGGTGTGTCAGGTGCTCTGTTCTCCTCCTCTCCACCTCCTCAGGTCCTCTCCTCACCTTCTCCATCTCTGCAGAAAGCCTCATTAGTCCCAAGGAGCTGCTGAGGTAGCACACGGCTACCATTGTGGCCAATCCAAACATCAAGTCCTCTCCATCTGAGCCCCCCACTTCAGAACCCCCAACCAAATCCTATTTTCAGCCTCTGCAGCTGCCCTGCTTTGCCAGAGCACTTATCCGTGTCATTCTATCCGGCTCTCCAGGCCTCAGAGGAAACAGGCCTGTTTTGTGCTTGGCAGTCTCTGATATGACTCCAGAAATGGAAATGAAGCCATGGATCTTCATTAGGAGAGGCAGGTGTCCAGAGAGACCCCGGCCCAGGTGAAGGAGTGGGGAGGGGGCTGCTTGGCTGGTGAGGTTGACGCTGGGAGAGGGAGAATCGTATTGGTGGGGGTTTCGATTCCTAAAACGTGACCCAATGATGGGCCTCCGTTATCCCTTCATACACTTAGACACACAAATACGTATGCGCATGTACATGCTTTTTTGCCATTGCCCCCACTACGCTCCCCCAGCCCAGCACTTAATTGCCCATGTAATGAGTTGCAGTGAATGGGATTACTTGTGTGGAGGCACTTGAGGACCCTGTGCACTAGGGGCACCTCCTGCAGGCCTTCATCTCAAGGGAATACACAGAAAGATGTTTTCTATGAAGAGCAGGGGCAAAAACCTCAGCTCTCCTTGTTGCATCTGTTCTCGTTGCATTAGGCCCTCCATATCCTCTCCTTCATCCCCCACCCTCTCGATTCCTGGGTGCCTTTGTTTCCTTAATTATTCATTACAGAGGGGTGGCCTTCGCTTTGAAACCTGTGGAGGTAGATGAGGCTTGGCACTGACCCACAAAGCACCAGAGCATCCTGGAGCCTGAAATGTGTCTTTGTGACAGGACACCTGTTATTTCTCGAACCTTGATCATATTCATCCTGTCGCCACTGAACACACATTAACAAATCAGAAAACCCAATACGATACTGTACATCCCTGTGTTTGTTCATTCTTGACATAACATGGATCATTCATGAATTTATTGGATTCATTTATTGGATATTTGGCAGGAGACTCAGTAATGATGGCAATAAAGAATTATGACAAATTCATTAATATTGAGGTATACAGAATTGTAAATATATAACAAATTCAGAAAGCTCTTTATGTGCTGTGAAAATAATATTTTGTGAGGTCCATCAGAATATATTGGGCAATAATTTCCTTTTAATGTGTGTATACTATGTTTGAATGAGTCCCCTCTGTGGTGCCCAGGACTGCTTCTCTTCTCACGCTGTTTTTAGTAAAATATTAGCCCCCACAGCTTTGCGCACTGCAGTTGACAAATAGTGTGCTGTTGTGCCCGTTCTCTCCCAGGACTGAGGGTTAATGATCCCTGTTTTGGGGGTTAAAGCCTGGCAGAAGACCTTTCTCCTGCACCCTAACAGATGTTGCTGGGACTTTAATGTGGTTATCAAATCGGAGTGCTCTCCGAGCCCCAGGAACTCTTTGTGTGTCTGCGCATTCCAGGGCTTCACCGTGGTGACGAGGCATCCTGGGGGCCAAGCTGGCCTCCTGCTGAGCCTTCCAGCAACCCCTCAGAGCTGACAGCTAGGGCTGCCCCTCTCCCCACATCACCATCATCAGACCCTCTCTATTGCCGCTCATGATCCTGTCCCTCCAGTGTCATAAAGTCATCCTCCATCTCTACCACAGTGGCCATCTCAGACATGCTGTTCTCAAAAATAGACCTGCTCACTCACTCACTTTGACTAGCCAACTCATATTTGGTTCATCATATAAATTCAAAAAATTCATTTGCTCACATCAGTTGAAAGCAAACAGAATTTGGAGATTGAGGTTATCCTGAACAGCCAAACTTTGACACAGTCAACTGATTTGTTTTTCAACTAGATAAAATATTCCATATTTAGGAACTCAGCTTAAAAGTAAAGTAGAACATCAATTGCAACACAATGGTGTGGCTGAAAGAAATCAAATGTTTTGATGTATTAATGAGTGAACAGAGAATAAGATGTCAGGACTACAGAAAAAGAGCTTCACAGAATATGATGCTGATAATCAAGTGTAGAACGTGTAGAAAATAGTGTGGAGATAGTGTGGAGAAAATCACTTGAATATTAAAAGAAATTAATCTAGAGAAGCTCCCATCACATTTGTGTGGAAAAGGGTAAAATTATGAGATTACAAAGGTTTAGTGAGTAAATATGTAAATAGACTGGTGATTATTGAGCAAGAAAAGCATGGCATTGTCACAGTTTCTTTTTTTCTAACCCTTATATGATACATTAAAACATTTATAAAACAGAACTGACATAAAACACACACAGAGACCATACAGTAAATAGTATGAGATGGTACATATGTAATTTTATACAGGTCAAGTGTTTGCTTTTGTCACAAATATCTTCTGGATGAAGAGGTCATAGAGGAAGGTCAGCCTGGGCTTCCCTGCTGCCCTCTGTGCATACAGTATCAATGCCAGCAGCCCTGGGACTGTTTGTACACAGATGCAGGGTTGCTTGATGATAATTGCCTTGCAGCTGTGCTCTAGGACTTGAACTGGGTGTTTTTTTTCTCCCCCCTCGGCAGCTCACATCGTGTGTGAAGTGTTGAGAGCGGTAACGTGAAAAAAAAGCTGTAATTTAAGTATCCTGTAACTCGATTAAGGATTCTTCCCTGAAAGACTGCCGAGCTTCAGCTACTATCCTACTCCAATCTCCCAACAGCGATCAGAGTCGGTATTGTAAAGCATGTAGCTTCTGCAACCACAGGCCTTTCTTGTTGAACTACTGCCATGACTGGCAGAATCAAGAAAGTAAGAAATGTTTTATGAGAAAAACTGAAAAGAATGGAATATATGAGGTGGAGAAGGAGACAGTGGAGTGGAATAAATGAGGAATTGCTGTTCCATGATGGGCTGTGAACCTGGTTACCACTTAGAGGTGAGACTCTCATTATAGGCACTAGTCATTTTTCTTAGTTATCAAGTCACTATGGAGCAGAAGATGGATGGATGATAATTACACAGCTAAAAACCTAACATATCTTCATTGGCTCTTAAAGAGCAAAACTCATTATATCATCATCAACTTTATTCATATCAAAACAACCCTTATCCATATTGAACTTTTCTGTGCTTTTTTCAGATCTGCTTCTGCAAAATCACTTCATAATATAAAAGCAACATCTTTTATTATCCCTTAACATCAGAAGGCTGGTTGCTGGGTAATGTATCTGAATACTTTAGACAATGACAGGCAACAATCAAGGTGCTTAATTTAGTGTATAATGATTAAGGTTATTAAGTTTAATTACCAAATTGATTGATGAAACTAAATTATGTGAATAATTTTCACCATGAGCACGGGGCAGAAATATGAGAACATTGTTGATTAATTATTTTGGTGTGGCGATAGCCCTCTGCAATAACAACTTATAGAATCTGAAATGTGCTAGAAAAAAACATTTCAAACACAGCACTGAAATTCTGGACTTTAATTAAAAATAAATAGATAAATAAATCAATACATAAATATATCAATAATGATGATGATGATGATGATGATAACAATAATAATAAATTTGTCGACCAGTCAAATTACCAAAGCAAATATGCAAGGAGTTCTAAAATTTTTAATGTATTTTCAAAGTATCAGTGTCTATTGTTTTCTTTCCTTTTTTCAGTTAATACTTTTAATGTATGAAAAGGAGGTTGATGAATCAGATGAGTGTATTTCTATTCTCTTTTTTCCATTGATGCTGATGATGTTCCTCTGCCACTCCAACAATAGCCAAAACAATGTTTCAAGAGCGCCTTGAGACCAGCTTGGACTAAGGCTTTAGTTTTTATTCTGTGTGTTGTCAATGTGTAGAAGGATAATTGAAGTGATCCTTGACTATGGGATCTATTTATACAGAGCATAATTCCTCCTGTATTCAGGCATTATCATGGTGTCAGAACAAGCACAATGACACAATAAGGTCAATATAATGAAACTCCAAAACAATATGGTGTCGTTCATATAATAAAAAGTGAGCTCGTTTAGACTTGTAACAGTGTTTCTGTTTTATTGAACCCTTGGCACAATGATGATTATCATAATAAGGTAATGCATGAGTGGTTGAATAAAAATCTATTTTTAACTTACAATGTACAGACATTTACTATTTCAGCAACTTTTTTTGAAATATCAAAAACTTGTTTATTTTCAGTCTGTATATCTGATCATCTGTCATTCACTTTGTTTTGCATTAACTTCCAAGTAATCAATGACTTTTTTTAAACAGCGGGTGTTATAAGGGATTCTGATGGGTTTTGTTTTTTTTCAAAATAATTTTCAACAAATTTTATTTATACTGAAGTTACTCCTTTCAGTACTGAACTCAAAAGCAATTGCGTCCAAAATTACATCAGTTTTCTGCTTTTCCCATTAGCGATTTGACAAATACTCCCTTTATAACAGCCCCATATCATTCTGCTTGACTTTCCCCTGGGCCTGAATTCAGTTATTGATTGCCTGTTCAGTTTCACTTGGAAAAGGTTGATAAAAGGAGGTTTTCACTTTCTCAATTCAATGTGACAGCTCCCTAACAAGAATAATGGAGAGTGCCCATTCACAGGCAAATCAAGCTAATCCAGCGTGCCCCTCTACTCTCAATGGAGAAGTCATAGTCCCTCCCGGCCCATTCCATCACAAGCCCTTCTCTTCAGAAACCTTCAAAGTTAGTCCAACTCCTCCAAGAGACAACATTGCTCTTTGTGTGTGCCTCTCAGTCACCATCAAATGGATAAATAGGTCGATAAATGTATACAGAGTCAGAGGGAAAACAAAACTGGAGCATATAATCAGTTTGTTTTATGTGTTATCTGCTTAGACTGACTCGTACTCTTCATTCTGTTTGCTGTCAGTGCCTGATTGATAAAGATTACCAGACAAACAGTTTTGAAAACACAGTTACAAAGCCAATCTTACAACCATGCGATAAAAAGAACGGTACTTGCATTATTGCATTTGCGATACAATTGTGCGATAAAGTATAATCAAGGGTTATTCATCTTGAAAATTAGAGAGTATTAGTCGAGCAAAAGTGCCTTTGCACAGCAGCACGTGGGGCATTAGTAATGGATTCCACTCTCCTCTCGCTGCTATTCAGGAGTTGACTGTGGTTTTTCTTCAAATCCGTTTTCTGGGCAAAAACTTTGTGACAAAGCAGAGGTGCATGGGTGCTTAAAGTGACTCATATTGAATAAGCCGGCAGAATGACGGAATTGTGCACACTGCCAAAACAGACGTTCTAGTCCTGAGGCATCATTCACAATCCAGCATTTTAGAAGCTACTTTGCAATGTGAAACACTGGAATCTGGAGGTGGACATCATACAAACACGTCCAGCAGGTGGGACTCTCTATAACGCTGGAAACTGTTGAACAGAATTTGACGCATTCACACAGATCATGTTTGTTAGTTATATCATATGACATCAGATGCTGGGTCCGAGAATGGAAAGAAACAGCATATTGTTTTGTTTGGGGTTTTTAACTGTGCATGTGCCTTGACATCCTAAAAGAATTTTACAAATTGTCCTCGACTGCGGGTCAAGAGACTTGCAAGGTCTCATTCACAGTTGAATTTGAAAGTCTTTGTAAGACTTTGGGTAAAATGCCACAGGTCCACTCCCATTCTGCTCTTAGATGAGAGAAAGGGAAGATTAACATGATTTTGTTTTACCCAGTACATACAGCCTCAAAACCATAAAAACACATCCTAAAGGCATCCCCATACAGCTCTGAATGTGCACTTGTTACTGCTCTCAATTCGGCTTTCACCCCCCCTAAAGAGACAAGGCCCAATCACAATATTGTCAAGGCTCTGTTGGTTTTCTGGTTCAAATCCTTGTTCACGCTGTTTGCTGAGTACTCATCTGCTGTGACAGCCTTCAGACAAACAGTGAGTCCTGAAAGAGGTCTCCCACAACCAGATCTTTCCTGCTGGGCAGTGGCTAAAACGCTCCTTTCTCTCTCCATCAAGTGGAACCCAGGCTATTGAGTTGGCCCCTGGGATCCTTCCATTGAGGTGGGCTACGGGCCAGTGCTTCACCCCTCCTTGCCCTGGGCCACCCTCATTCTCCCAGGACACCTGTACCCTTAAAACCTCATCGTGGGAACCTCCTCACTGCCTCTGCCACCTGAGCTGCTAACTGCGCCAGCTGGGCATGGCCGACAACCCCATCAGAAGTCAAAGCACACAGAGACCATAGATAGCCACAGCATGCCAGCTTGCCTGAGCCCTTAGAACGTAAATCAGCAAACTGTTGAGCTCATTGAAGTCAAAGACATGAAAGAATCCCAGCAGAAGTGTGACTCAAATGTGCCTAAAATGTGTGATCTCTAGCAAACTGTCAGGGATTTGGATATCTGAAAAGTAAGCTCAGGAATACACATTTCAAGCTTCAGCCCAGAGTTCTCTCAGTTTACACA
The DNA here is from genome assembly GCA_901007705.1 of Fistularia tabacaria. Classification (NCBI taxonomy): domain Eukaryota; kingdom Metazoa; phylum Chordata; class Actinopteri; order Syngnathiformes; family Fistulariidae; genus Fistularia; species Fistularia tabacaria. The sequence continues at coordinate 137,414 of CAAKHD010014184.1, forward strand.
TGCACCCCTACCCACTCAATCTCCATGGCACACTGCAAAAAATGGCATCAATTAATCAACATTCATGAACCGTTTACTTGAGCTCCCCTTTGTGTGCGGCAGGGCCTAATCCAGACAGAGACCAGGCTGTTCTGCAGCAGTGTAGACTGCGTCACTCTACCCTTTGTGGGAGAAACCCATCAACTGGTGTTTCAGGGAAATGTCTCCCCCCACTGAGAGCACAACCTTCCCCCTCTCTCACCCTCTTGCTCTTGTGCCCCCTCAGCACTCAGGGCAGGAAGCTGTATCTATTAGAGGGGGCCATCCATCTATCCTGCCTCTTCCATTCCAATTCACAGCCGCACCACATGTATGAAGACATCTGTCCATATTTCATCAGATATTCTATTTTGCTTCAAATGATCCCACCCTCCATCCTCACCAATGAAGGAGGCAGCTATTTCCATGTGCTGATACTTTTCTGCATAATAACCTGCCAATTCTTTGCCTTGCAGAAGAAGCAAGTTTAATTGGGCTGTGCATTTAGAGCTCTTCTACAATTACACAATTACAGCGGAGATGCATTTCTGCACATTACGATGTTTGCCCCAATTTACTGCACTTTTCACACAGTTTAACTCTGGTTCCCTTTTCAGAGGATGCAAATTTGGCTCATTTGGTGTCAAATGGAGCGTAATTGCTCATATTGAAATCCACACCTTTCTACAAGAAGTTCCTGCCAGTTAGTTCATATTAAACCTAAGGAGTAAAAAAAAAAAAAAAAAATCTTTTCCATTTTTCAGCACAAATGCCATCTGTATCATCTTCTGTTAAAAGCAAGGAAATCAAAGACAAAATGGAAGCTGACTGCATCCAGAAACTTCAAAATCAGTTTGTTCAAGTAACTCGGGGTAGCATAAATCTGTCAGTAACCATAAATTGGAAATTTAATGGGAATGTTTTACAGACAAAAATGCAGCGCTGATTGAAATAAAAGCTATTTTCATTGTTTTCAAATACAGAATGTGTTTTCCACATGTGACCTGAACCAGCATTCAAATAAGTGCAACGTAATTAGTTCAAAGGGCATGCATGGGTGGGCTCTCTCCGTACACTCAATAACACCGAGTGGTGTGTCAACCTCGACATGTGATCACCATCAAATGTTTTCCACTCCTTCCTCTCCTTTTATATCACTGCCTTGAAAGTTGCGGAAAAAAAACCTTGTTCGAAAAGGCCCTCTGAGCCTGAAGTGGTGGCCTGAGACCACTCCAAACAATACCTTACAAGATACTGTTTAAATTCATATCCGCACTTCCTTTCTTAAAGAGGACACCACAACAAACCACTGACCCACTGATACACAATTAGAAGTGATGCGGCAGTTAAGGCGACAAGAAACTCTGTTTAACAGTCTGTCTTTGACCCTCCACCATTGAATAAATATAATGCACCCAATGAGAGTAAGACACTGAGGTTGAGTGAAAAGGGAGTAGGGGAAGATTTTAAGCCACAGATAAGTAGTTAAAGACCTTTATAGAGTATAACACCATTATCCCCGCTGAATAAAAATAGGATTTAGTGTTTTTTCCACTTAATTTAAATCAAAAGAGTCCCCACCTTACATATTGCACTGGTAATGTAATGGAGAGAGACCCACAAAAAAGGCTTTGTGGCTCTGACACCTCCTATAGTAGGACTATGTTGTCCTGTGAGCAAAAGGAGAGAAAGAGTTTTTCTTCCCTGCGTTGCTATCTACAAACACATTCTAATTGATGCTGCTGCATTCCTCCACTGGATGCTTTCAGTGAATAACGAGGCTTGGACTGAATGCCCATGAATTGGTCCCCACCAAGCAAAGCAGTAAAGCCTTTGGCCCCCTATCCCTTATTCTCCCCACACCACCACCATCGCAACCACTACAGCACCACCTCCCCTCCAAACTTTCCCTAAAGCTCTTCTCTAGCTTTACCGCCCATTAAAGCATGACCATTGTGCAGAGATGCAGTCCATAAAAGCTGTCAATCTCTCTGGGTCCTCCAAAGCTTGGACTCACACAGACTGGAGTGACAGACCTCCCCCTTCACCCAAACCCACCCCTGAAAATCCTCTCTGAAAACTTCTCAGCTCTACCACCCTCTCTCGCTCTCTAGGCTCTTGCTCCCTCTCCCTCCCTCGCTCTCTCCAGCCCGAGTGCACAAAGCATCAATCTGTCTTCAGCCTCAGCACCCTTGGCCCTTTGTCCTATCTGCAGGTGCCTCTGAAAGCACCCACGGTCACCCCAGCCTCTGCGCACGCCACGCCTAGTCCAGGGACAGGAACTGCTGACAAAGACCCAGTGTGGGAATGAGGGATGTGTGCTGGGGGGAAATGGGGTGTCGAAGGGGGGCAGCTCTAAGACAGATGGCTGGGGAAGTCTCCCAACTCCTCCACAGGGGCTGTCAGTTTAAATTCAGAACTACGAATGAGACACATGAGGGAAGAACCAGCAAGGGAATGCCCGCTAAAAGCACAAGCAACTATATATACACTTTAATGCAGGCAAGATTTTGGAAAAAAGCATAGCTCTCTGAACACTACACCTGTATGAGGCAAAACAAATTGATTTAATTTGAGCTAAAATATAGACAAAAAATTTAGCATCCACTTAAATAAACAACTTATATCACCTTCCAGTGTTCAACATGTAATGAATTTCTGAAATAGGTCTATACCAGAAACAAACCAAAAGCAGACTAAATTGTCTTCAAATTCCATTTCCAAAAATGGTTCAAAATACATCTAGTGATTATCCTCAAAGATAAACTTTACATTACAATACATTTCAATTCCTCTGCAATTTCCTTTAAAGCACATGTGACAAAGTTGTGTGTAATCTCAATACAAGACTGTTGAAACCCAGCCTCTCTGAATGTAGGATGCTGTGACAGGTCTTAATTTTCCCTGCTATAACACCATATTTTCTTTCTGTATTTCTTTACTTATTTATATATTTATTTAGTGATTGATTGATTTGGCATGTTCAGAAACTGCTTCATAAAGAACTGTTTTTTTTACTTCAGTTTTTTTTCGTGAAACTTTGGGCCAATTCTAATTGGCTGTGCAGCCCTGCTCCAGTCATCTCTCTTCAATGCAACAGGTTTTGCAAAATCCCATTAACGATACTGGGCTGCCATCGTGTGGACAAAATGTGAATAACAGCGACTACCGAATTAAAATGAAACCAATTCAATGTTGTTGTTTTTTTCTCACAGATGAAGGAACAACCAATTGTAAATCATAGATGACCTCCCCATACTCACTTCAGCTTGAATGTATTCATAAAAGGCATTGGTTAAATGTTATCGTACTTATAGAAACTACAAATTGTGATGCAGCCGGATGCTTCTGTAACACTGATAAGTGTTTCTAAAAGCTTTTCCTCACAATTTGTGGTTATTAAGGCTTGATATACAACTACATTGCGAACACCAAGGTATTCTTGAAACAGTTCATGGTCTCAGTACTCTCTCTCACATATTCATTTATTTCAACCCGAAAAAGAATAGTCTCCTTTTCTTAATGTTGCTTATGTGACTGGATCTAAACAAAAAGTAAAAATGTTTGTATGGTATGTACATTTCTTTGATTTGGGTGCTTATATTAGCTAACTGACAGCTTTTGACGAGAATTATCTTTCAACTAACTAACTAACTAACTAACTAACTAACTAACTAACTAACTAACTCACAACTATAAATGTTATCATATCAGATATTATATTATATTATATTATATTATATTATATTATATTATATTATATTATATTATAAGTCTGCTTTAAACATGACTTTGCTTTCAATTAAGTAATTGGTCTGCTGCCAACACAGCATTAATCATTTTCTTAATTCACCAGCAGCTGAGAAAAAAGACCAATTATGTAATAGAAGTTCAACATTTCGTTTTTCCACCACAAGATGGTATTAAAGTTCAATTTTCACCCTGTAGCGTTCAGTGGAATTGGAGTAAAATGACAGATCCTCCCCTAAAGCAATCTATGTTTGCTCTGACTGTGCTTATCATGTTTGATTGCTTTGGATGCCATATGATATATATTTGGGCTTAGCATGGTAAACTTCGATGGAAAGTAAACATTTCAAAATTGATTCTTTCACATATCATTTGCGGCACTGGATGGTATATGGACTGTACTGTTGGAATACAGTACATGATCAAAATCACAATTCAAATCTTACACAATCTTACATGAGAAATCTAACTTCAATTCAGAGTGTTCAAGTTGTTTTGGTAGAAAAATATTGCTCAGTAGATGAAGTGTGCCCATGGGGGCTCTGTTAAAATGTAAACGCTCATCTCCTTCGCCTGGTACTTCTGCTAATAAGTCATTGAGCATCAAACCGAAGAATCATTTAAAATATGGCTCTGGTTTTGGTAATGTATATTTCAGTAGTGCTATATAAGCTACTAATTGTGGTTATGACAAAAGTGTGTTCTTCCTGATGTTGATGCCACTGCACAAACCACATCTCAGAAACAGGTTCAAGGGAGCTCTTAACTTTAGCATTACAGCTAATATTTTAAGGTCAAAGATCAAGCATTTGCACAGAGACCAAGTTTGTTTGAGCTCCAGGATATATCAGGTCTTTTCAACTGTAAACTGTCAACACTATTCAAGTTATAAAAACAAACAAAATAAAAACGAGTCATATGAGCTTGACTGACTGACACTTTAACAGGTCGACCAAAGCTTGCTGCATGGTTTCATCCAGTTTTCTAAGCTGAAGATTCCTTTCACGCTGATTGTATTTGTGAGTTTTCAGTAAACTATGAGAACTATTACTTTACAATCAACACAAACATAAGAGAAGTGGTTCTGACAGCATTTTTTTAACAAGGCATCACAACATCTTGGTGGAATAAATGTACTGGTATGCCTGACAGCATGAATAAAAACTGGAAGATACCAACCTCAAGCAACCTAACTGCTTTTCTTCTTTTACTGCATCCATCCGTTGTCTGCCGGTTATCCGGGATCAGGCCGCGGGGACACCAGCCGAAGCAAAGAGGCCTAGACCTCCCTCTCCTCGAAGATTGGACCAGCTCTTCCAGGAAGATCCTGAGGCGTTCCTGGCCAGCCTAGGGACATATTACCTCCAGCATGTCCTGGGTCTTCCCCGCCTTCCCCTCCCCCGATTGGACATGCCTAGAACACCTCACCAGGGAGGCTTCCAGGAGAAATCCGAACCATATGCCCGAGCCACCTCATCTGGCTCCTGTCCATTTGGAGGCGCAGTGACAACCAGCAGAGGAAGCTCATTTCATACGCTTGGATTCGTGACCTTGTTCTTTCAGTCATGGCCCACAGCTCGTGACCATAGGTGAGAGTAGGAACGTAGATCGGCCGGTTAATTGAGATCTTCGCCTTTTGGCCCAGCTCCGTCTTTACCAGGACAGGGTCCACATTACTGCTGATGCCGCACCGAACCACCTGTCGATCTCCTGTTCCCTCCTTCCATCACTTGTGAACAAGACCCAAAGATACCTGAAGTTCTCTTCTTGGGGCAGGACCTCCTCCCCAACCCAGAGTGGGAACTCTACCTGTTTCCAGCTAAGGTCCATGGTATTTGATTTGGAGGTGCTGAGCCTGATCCCCACTGCTTCACATTCGGCTGCGAACTGCTCCAGTGAGAGCTGGAGCCAATGCTCTGGCATGGATCATACAAGGACCCGTATTACAGGGTTTGATAACCCCTATGGACCCGGAGCACCTGCCACAGAATTGCCTGTACTTGCCTATACTTCACTTCATGTTATTACCGTGTGAAAATTTTTTGTTATCCGGGTCTTATAATGCAACATCATACAATTTCTTTATGAGTTGGCAGCTATGTCATAAGTCCTTCAATAAAAATGCTGAAGTTGGAGCAGATAATACTGAGAGCGGGATTTCATATATGAAAAGGAAGTTAAAATATGATAGGGAAAATTATACTTTCTATTTTTGTTTTTCTTTTCTCTACCAAGAGCCACAAAGGAGCCTCATTTTAATCCAGGACCCCTCCAACATTCAATGCATACAGATGCTCCTTGTTCTAGTTAAGGTTAACAGAGCAGGGTTTAAAAAAATATGAACATTAATTACATACATCATTTTTGTCTTAGTTCATATTTGTCACCGAGCCGTGCTTAAGTTTAATCACTGGTTGTTCACCGGAGAGAGTGTGTTTATGCATGAAAGACAGCAAGAGAGAAAGGGAGAAATTCCCATTGAAATTTCATTCTACTGACTTACAAAGCTTTTTTTGCATATTTGTAATCTATCCAGATAAGAAGCTTCTGGTCATTATTTGACATGGTGGGTTTCCCCACAGCAGACGTTTTGCCTCGCCTAAGCAGGAAAAACACAAGTCGGTGTGATTCTGGCCCATTGTCATGCTGAAATGAAGGAGGGCACTTTTTCATCTTCTAAAGTCTCCAGTGAAAAGGATCTGCTGTCTTCAGGGACCATTTGTGCAAATTATAATCTGTATTTCGATGCTAAGACGACAGCAGAAGGTGTGCGTGCTTCACCAAACTTAGGCCTTACTTTTTTCAACGTTAAGTCAGTTAAGGTCATCTTTAAACCGAGTCTTGCTTAGCTCCCTGCGCCCGTTTTCAAGACGAGCCAAGAAATGAGCGTAAGCGCTGACTGACACGGAACATCTCGTGTTGCGTTCAGGAATGCTAAGTAAGGCCGTAGTTCAACTCTTAGACCACATTACCCAGAATACAGTGTGGGGAGAAACTCACCGCACCTTCGCCGGGTGGAGCTTGCGAACGTGGGAACGTTTGTGGGGCTGCTGCTGCTGCTGCCGCCGCTGGCCGCTGAAGTGAAAATTGTTTGACAGGGAGGTGAGCCGGCCGGACCGCGGGAATCTACGGAGAGAAGTTACTTTCCGGTGTGCGGCAGCTTCTGGGTCGCTGGGGGGCCAGACTTGCGAGACGCAAATGAATCGCACAAGTCCCAGCAACAGGGCACACGGAGCGACATGCCAGCGGCAGTTTCAGCCTTGAGCCAGGGGAAGAGCGACTAGTACACCGCAACGCGGAAAAAAATTGGTCTGGGGGGAGAGAATGCGAATGGTGAGAAGACGACGAAACCCAACAAAATGGAAACGATGTAGCGTCACCGCCACCTTTCATGTAACGTCATTTAGACTTAACGGTAGAGTAGAGAGTAGATAGCTAAGGCGTTAGCAGGCGAAATACCATACATGTGAAGTTATTCTCTGGAGCAGCTGAAACAGAGCCGGGGGCGGATCTGGAGCGTAATCCGGCATTGCGAAATCAAAGAAGATAAACCAGAAGATGCTACGGAGAGGACTGAACCGCTGGGTACGGAGACACACGCATACACACACATACATATGGTTAGCTTGTGACATACTGTTAGCGTTTTAAGTGTCATGGCTGTGCCCTCTAATAACTCGAATTCTAGTCATTTCCGTGTTGCATCCTTGACACAAACGCGTGAATGGGTCGTCGTCGGCGACACCGCGGCGCCACGTACGCGGAGTGAAAGGATGAAGCAGCTGTTGACTTCACTTCACCATCACTCCCGTGATCCAGCCGGTTAGCTAACTGCGAGGCAAGTTCTCCGAGCCCAAGAGGTCACGACTAATGGAAGTTGGACCCAGCTGAACTCCCTACGACACAACGCACGATAAAGGGTGGGGTTGATTTACTGAGTCAAACATAATCCAATGGGAACCGAGGTGATCTGTTTTATAAAAAGCATAATTATGATTACGACAATACTTAATTGAATCCCTGTTGGGGAAATTCGAGAAGTTGCAACCAAGTGACTTAGGGTGTTTTTACTTGATAAACAATTGGAAAAAAGGTTAACGGCATATCCAAATAGGATCCGATTTCTTTTCTGTTAGTCTAATCAATTAATCGATTAATTTAAGGTAGAACTAGTTTGTCATCTATTTCGTTACTGCTTAGGCAAAGTAACAAAGCTGTCACTGAAGTGATGACTTTGTCCTCTGAAAACTTTTGATGAACCAAATAAGAAAAAAAAAGCACCATATCCTTTTCTTTAACATCTGAGAGATGTAGCCAAGCTGCAGTAAGTTGTTTGCATAGAGAGATTATCAGTGGCTAGATAACTGTTATGATGAGCTATTTAATCTGTCCCAAAGTGTCATTGATCATTTAAGTTGACTTGAAACTTTGCGCTTCTCACATCTCAGAAAATAAATTGTACCTGATGGTACAAATAAACAACTTCTGGGAATAAACCACATTTACATGCTGCAAAAATTATCAACCTAATCATTTGGGCTTTTTGACTTCATAATATATTTACCTGTACTTCTGCCTGAAGGTGTCCATGTAGCACTTAAAAGCAATTTCACATTTACAGTTAACAACAAAAGAACATATTGCTTCTTATATAATTTCCTGGTTCAGTGAACACCTGAAGTTAATATCCTGTGGCAACTTATTTGAAATCTAGACCTTCTCATAATGCTACGTGTCTATTTTTAACTTTGAAAGTATCATTAGATAATATAGTGACTGATCAAGGCATTGAAGGATGAGTATTTGTTGCTAACTGATGTCCAGTATTTGTCTGTGTCTCACTCTGGTTTTCAAAAAGTGGAAGCAGAGTTGGAAGGGAAAATCCTTCTTGAGAAGTAAAAAAAAAAAAAAAAAAAAAGAAAGAAAAACATAGTATTTCTACAACATCTATCCTGTCAGTCCACAGAGGTACATATAAGACTTTGGATCTAACAAAATTTTCCATTTCATGTTTTGTTTGTCCAACAGTTTCTCTGCAGATACAATCTTTAGACATTGGCAATGATTAATAAATGTGTCATTTTAAAGACCATATTTCACCTTAAAATAGCTGAATGTGATTGTCTAGACTTGGTTGACCATATTTAAAACAAAACAAAAAAAAAATCAACAAAAAACCTGCAATCCTGTGACACATACATTCTGACAAAATGTCAGAACAACAGACTTTTTCATACAGGTGGGGCCCTTTTGGGGGTTAAGAGATGTTGATGGATTTGTGTAGAGTGTGAGAAGGGGCAGAATACTACCTGAGCGATAAGCTGCAAAAAAAGTTTTGTTTGAGATCACTGTAGTTGAAGTTTTGAAATGGTTGGTCTCCACTTAGTTTGGATGCCTTCAATTCCCTTCTCAGCCTCTCTTGTGTAAGCAGAAGGTGTTTTTATTTCACTCCAGTCACTTGACAAACTCTAATGCACACAGTCACTGTGAATCAACTTGAAAAAAGTGTTTTTGTGGCTTTAATGGTGTTAACAGGGATTTGCACTAAGGAGCTGGGTTGGTTAGAGACCATTTTAAGTCCAACTCATCGCTTACTGACATTTGATTTCACATATACAGACCATCTGGGTAAACCAGAGAACATTTCAGATTCAGTGCACATATGAAAGTGACTAAATGAACTGCACTAAGCACATGTGTTAGCAAAGTGGAACAAGTGGATTGTACATTCACTGAGTTGACTGTTCCTTTTCGGCGCCATCAGCCTTTTCCACTAAAATTCAATTTTTTTCAGCCAAAATAACCTAATGGTATAAACATCACAGATATATAGTATGGAAAAAAAACCAACCCAAAAATACTGATTCTTATAAGAAAATAGAGATAGAATGCGCTAGATACTGATATATTTTACATCAACAATGGTTTAAATCTGTGTGGATCTTGTCAATATTTTGTATATGAATAAAACATGTATAAAACATACCTCACATTTACGCACAGAGCGGATTTGTCATTGCAGAGTGGAGGAATGACTGTTGGGGCTGGGGGAATAATGACTGCACAGCTTCAAGGACTGACTATCATTCCACTGTCTACTGATTTTTAGCCTCTCAAACTTTGACGTTTTAGGCTTTTACACAACATCATCAGTGAAAAAAATCTGATACTTTTCTCAATTCTCAACCATATGAAATATCAGGAATGTGATTCTCAGTGATTTTAAACAGTCCAATTGCCTCTAGGCCACGATAACCTGTGCAACAAGGTGACAGAGCAAACAAAAGTACATGGTTTGAGGCATTGCATCTCACAGTAATGTTGCTTCCTATGTAATGTTACATAGCCAATATTTTCATGCGTGGTATTTTGGAAAGGAAGAAGGCTGCAGCGTGGCGCAGGGGGTTAGAGCGGCTGGTCCTTTGAACCTAACATTTCTGGTTCGATTCCCGGTTCCTCCTCACCCAGTGTTGTTGAGCAAGATACTGAACCCCTGGCGCCGCTAGGCAGCAGCCAACTGCTCTGGTTCATCCATGATGGGTTAAATGCAGGGAATTTATTTCCCCACAAGAGATTAATTAAGTATACATTATTGGTTATGATGTTTGCTATTTGTCATCTCACCTTTAAAACTTTCACAATGTGGAAGTGGATGTGATTGAAAGCATCACCTCATACATCCCAGGATTTAGGACCAAAAGCTCAAGAAGAAATGCCTTTATTGTCACATCCAGTTATACATAGAGCACAACATGAGCGAAATTTTGACCACTGCATTTAACCCATCATAGACACACCATGAGCAGAAAGCAGCAAAGGAACGACCGCTCTAACCCCCACACTGCAGGGACAATGAACAAACAGCCTCGTTCCCTTGAAAACAAGATTGTATTTGGTCAGTGCCAACATTAGGTGTCTAAACTCACAAAGTCAGCTTATAAATCTGTTCGCTGTGTCAACAATAAAATTGTACCTTAGCCCAAAATCCGGAGCAGTCATCAAAATTCACAAGTTAATGTTTGTTGTCTTGTGTTATCAACCTGCTATTCCAGCTGTTATTCCAGCCTAAATGCCTGAAATGGTCAGCCAAAAGTGTGATTTAGCCAATTCAGAGTATAGTTCAAACATCTTTTCTAAATTTATACCTCTGTGTTTTTTTTAATTGATAGAGTTATTTAAATAATCATTAATTATATCCTTATTTAATATCTTCATCTAATTTCTTGTCTTCATTGTGATAACCATTTATACAGTGCAAAAACTGGGGCCAAATCATAACTAAGATTAATAGTGCTCTATCTGCCCCTGGCTGGGGAGGTTGGGTGCCTTCTCCACTGGGGAAAAACATACTGTAAATTATGTTGGGCATCAGTCACTAAAATGGACTTTGCTAGAGCACAGTTTAAAGAAAAGGTATCAACAGGAAGACATCATGGCAGTCCAGCAGATACAAAGCAGCAGCGGATATACTTGCATCCCGCTATTAGAAGGGGGCCTGTTTAGAGTAATGTGATGTGTAGCTCATGAATTTTAATTTTTTTCCCCCTGTGTCAGTATCATTAATCTGCCACGAGACTTTGCTGTTCTCATTTTTTATTTACCTCGCAGACTAGCCTTAAACAGTGGATATACTGCTCAACAGTCAATCTAACTGCTTTGCTGTGTAGTCTCAGGTTTACCTGCTGAGGGGGAAAAACACTTGCGTTCATGGCCCAGGGAATTCTGTGGAATCTAATGTACATCAGCAGTATTTGTCTAACGTTGAAGGAATTACAGATATCAAACTCTGATCTGACATTGACGGAAAATCTCCGCCATCTCCATTGAAGATGTTGAAAACTTTTCCTTTCAAAGTCATGGTTGCAAAGAAATAAAAGTAATAATACATGGCAGTATATTTAGAATTACAATTATAGGGTAATGTTACTTGAGCATTAAGATAATAGCACTTAAAGCCTTTGGTTTCCTCCACCTATATTACCTGCCTTTTTAAAGGTCATCTGGTTGTTTTATTACCTTTCTTTTGCACAACTCAGTCATGAGTGGATTGTTTGAATGTGAGAAACCATCTGCAAGACCAGGTTTATAAATGCTAGCCTTTACTGCCTCTTTATCGTCCTCTCATGCACAAGTAACCTGTTGTCACAATTGAGTTGAATTCCCCACAGGGGATGTGAGCAGTATAGATATTGGCTGTGAATAAATATAAGTAATATAATAATTATAGTGTCTGACCCTCCTCCTGGATGGTCTCTTAAGTGTTGCCAGGTCAGCTGATTTTTTTTCTGCCTCTCGAGAGGATTGTGCTGTATTTTCTCTTGCTGTGAGCTGTAAATAATATTTTGTGCAGAGCAGCCACCCTCAGATGCACAGTGCGCTGTTATCTCAGACTCTCCGCCTCCTAATTCACACCACATTTCTCTTGCCAAGAGGGAAGAAGAAGCGCTAGTAACTGCTCAAACCAAAAGCCACCATGAGGCCTCATGGTCCTTAGTTGGCTCTCAAGCAATGATGCACTGTGCCATTAAAGCCCATGCATCATTGTTGAAGATGCCTGTTTGAACGAGTGGGGCTGGCCTTATTCATCAGTTGTAAGGTGGGTTGGGGATCTCAAGAGGTTATAAAGCACTGACTGGAATGCAGAAATCACACAATTGCCTTTGATGTTAGTTCAAGCCCCTGAAGGCAGCAATGTGATCTCTGAGAGGTGGAGGCTGGAGGAAATGCGATAGTATTCATTGAGGAAGCTCCTGCCTTGCTTGCAAGAACAACACATACACACACAGACAAACTCCACAAAAGTGCACATCTGTATCTGTTTTTCTTACTGTTGTAACTAGACATACTTATGCTCATTCCAAATGAAATTTCTGAAGGTAGCCTAATCCTTTAAAACCAGCAAAGGTGGACTCCACAGGTGTTCTTATTTTATGCTCTACAGTGTAGAGCATAAAATAAGAGTTATGACTCAATACCTACATCAGGAGTACTTCTTGTTGTAGTCTACAGCACGAAATAACTGTCATCAAGATTGGTCAGCTGGTTTCAGTTTCGAAGATATTCCAAAATAGGGAAATATGTCAGAACCAAACAAAAAGTTATACAAGAGAAATGGAAATGGTCATTTCTGACATTTTGAAGAAAGAAGTAATTCAGATAGGGCCTGTTCTATGGTTGGGCAAGAAGCCAAAGTATGTATTGTTTACTTTGCTTTGTTCAAGCATCCTGCATTTCTCTTCTTTTTTTACAATGATGTAATTGTATTTTGCCAAATTAATTGTCCACAAGAATTTAGCCCTGTAATGGATTACAGGCATGGCTAATTGAGCACATGTGTAGCTATGTTAGCTCAACAAGCTACAGAGTCTGAAAATATGAGACATGGTTCTCGGAAAACATCAGTGCTGCTCAGCTAAATGCTTGCACAAATAAGTCTGGGACCATTAGTTGTTCTAATGGCAGCTGGAATGAAGGTTTTGCATATGATGGAATTTTCACTAAAATCATGAAATAGCACTATGCAATTTATTCTACATTTAAGTCTTGATAAAAATGTTGCTGTTTGCTCATTTAAAGGTATTTTCCTGTGACAGAAGTAACCTTGAGATTTTTGTGAGCCCTCTGTATTGCCCAAGGCCACATTTTTGTTTAACTCCAAAAGAATGTAACTGCAAGGGTTCCTGACCACCTCTGTTAGTGTCGTCTCAATAAAAAAATTTCAATATATCCTCAGTTTGTTCTGATCTGTATTTAGAGCCACTTTCGATTATATTAGTCAAGATTCATCTTAATGCCAGATATCAAAAGGGAGATGAAAGTGAAGGTGGGGTCAAAGTAAGACCAATGTTGCACTCTGTTTAAAAAGTCCATTTGGCATTGCTGCTTGAAGTTTGCTGCACAATGATGCACTTACGTCTGCGTCTGCTTGTCTTTGACCAAAACATGCTTAAATATGCCCTGACCTTAAAAAAGACAAGTTTTTATGTATGGGTACTACAGTTCAGAAGTGAATTTCTTCCTTTTATTTAAGAGCCAAGACTCTGCAAAACTGTATAAAAGGCTGTTCAAGGGCACATACAGATCTTGGATCTCCTCATACAAACCTTTACACATGCTAAACACACAGCAATAAAAGAATATGTTCTAATTGCTCCTCTTTGTTAACTTTTTGAACTAGTGTGCCAGTATTTTAAAAAGTGTACCTTTGCAGATATTTAAGCACTAGGTAATATCAAATAATACCTGTGCTTTTCATCGTTTTTATTATCTAATTTGTTTTCTAAAGTTTTCTCCAAGATGTTTTGCACACTTTTTTGTGTGTTTGAAACTGCTTTAACTTCAGCCTGGCTGCCACCTATGTCTATGGGCAGCTAGACGCACCTGTTGGAAACATGTAAAAGGCTTTTAAGCTGCTGATTTAAGAATCCTTGAACAGATTTTTTCCCCTCCCTCATGGGAAGTCAGTGTAAGAGTGCATCTAAAGGCCACAGACTATACTGGGTATGTAGCACCAGTTGATTTATTTGGCCAGTTTGATTAGGAGCTAGAGATGTGTATTGATTGTAGTTGCTCAGTTTTGCTGCCATTAGTCTTGCACTGTGAGCTGCCTGCCGAAGAATTGCTTAACTCTTATTTCTCTTCCCTCTTCTGTCTGGTTGTCTACAATCTGCTTAATCATGAAACCAAAGCTAAGCTACTTCAAAACATGGAAGAGGACAATAAACATATGTAAGGTTTTAAGCAAGATAATGCAAAGAAAAAAGCAAATTACAGAGAATGGTGGTGAGGAAGCCTGGCATCACCAAAGCAGTTGATGCTGACTCAAAACAAGGTGGATACCTCTAGTCTTTTTGCATTTTTCTATCTCACATCTCAGTGTCCACCTCATGGACACATTTCCTTTGGGTTTGTGTTATGATTAAAAATTGGAATAGTGGGATCAGGCTATATACATTGGAAGGGGGCATGGATGGCTTTTGTGGCAAACTTGCACTTCCTTTTAAAGGCTAGGTTGAATTCACAGTTTGTAAGCCTAAATAATTCATGTTGTTTCATATATTTTGAATTCGCTCCTCATTGCTCCTCCCATTCCTGACCCATGTATCCAGGCTAGAGGTACTCAGATGCATACTCATCAATATATGTATAAAGGCTACTCCAGAAAATCTAGTGCCATGCCAACTTTAGCTTTAGCCAGCATTGTGTATGTGTGTGTCTTGGTCTGTATTGTATGTCTATGTTTGTGTCTAACCACAGAAGGAAGAGTGGAGCCTGCATCTGTAATATTTAATTATAGCAGTATCTCATTGCCACCTGGAAATAGAAGGTACTCGCAGATGAGGATAGAGGGCATGCAAATATTTCCTGTTCCTTTTTTCATGTAGTTACTGCTCAAAAGAGAAAGTCTGAACCTCACTCAACCATGTCCAGCTAACTAGAAGACAAGGTGCAAATGGACTTTTCCCCATCCGGCTCTCTATGCAGCATTGAATGATGAGTAATCAGTATACAAATTTGGCATGTGTAGCCTGATATTATGTAATCAGAAGAGTATGGTGACTAAAAGATGTAGAGTAAACTATAAAATGACTTTGCAAATAGCTAAGATAAAACCTGACATGGTCCCTGGATTATTTAAATTGCTACTCATTGTTGTGGGGAAAAAAATCAAATTCAAGAACATACATCTAAAAGGGAATATCTTGCATTTGTTGTGGACAAGAATAGTTCAGAGAATGTGTGCTCTTGCCTGGAAAAAACACATCCATTTATGGCTACATCACTTTAAATTCTCTTCAATTATAGATCAAAGTGTGACTAGACCGCAGCTGAAATGTCCTCCCTTTTCTGGCTCCTATAACATAAACTGTTTGAGGAGCAATGTACTTACTTGCATTTGTCTACCGAAAAGTAAAGCAGAAGAAATTAAGTTGCATCAATATATGATTAAAAAGCAACCAACCTATAATTGTGATTAAATATGTGCTTTGAGATAGTAAACATGTTTAAACAAGAACTTGCCTTTTGTTGACATTCACAAAGCAAGATATCTTTTAGCTGGTTTAGTAAGACCAGTTGTATTGGAACTGAACGGTCCTTCCTGGTTCTATTCCCAAACTTCCCTTAGCCTGTCAGTGTTGTTGAGCAAGACACTGAGTTCCTCAGTGGCTCACCACTGCTCATGGTTGTGCGGGGTTCCCATGACAAGTTAAAGGCAGGGGCAAAATTTGATTGATGTGCCGTATGTATAGCTGTATGTGACAACATAAAGGGATTTAATCTTCTAGTTGTTACTCCAAAGTACTGTTTTAGGAACATTGTGATTTCTGTTACAGGCAGTGGCTTTTTTCCTAATTGCCTGACTTGCTTCCAAATTTCCTTTTCATATTGGTGGAATTTTCTCTTTCTTTTTACTTTATTCAACAGAAATCTACCCTTGTATCAAAAGCTTTTCGTAGACAATCACTTTTTTACAAGGTTTCTCCTAAAGTTTTAACGCTAAAAGTTTAAAATTAGTTGAGGACAATTTACCTACCTTTTCACTGCCTGTTATTTAATCAAAAAATATCTAGGGTAAGACTTTTTGCAGTTGTTGCCAAAAAAGTAGCTAGAACAGTGTGTCACTCTTGGAGGTTAGACAATAATTGAGTAAGCAGCTCCCTTTGCAAGGTCTAGATGAGTGTCCCTTTCTCCCCATTGTCAAGAGACACAGTATAATGTAGGCCAGTACCAGCCCATGATACAGTACTCTCTGTGTCGTGTACAGCTGCAGCAATGCTTATAGAACAATGAACCTTTGCCTATCTATAACAGCTCTTTAGGATCAACCCTCAGTTCAAGTTGGACTATTATTACTCTGTGAGGCATTTTATCACTCTGCCAACACCGGCTAGAGGACAGCCTAGCCTATAATAGTTGTGTTTTATGCTATACCATTGGCCAAATGTCGGGGAATCCTAGATGGAGGTAATGCCTGATTCACTATGGGGTAATAGCTTTGGTTCTCTTTGATTTAGTATGTTTCTGTGTGATGCAGTTTTTCGTCAATATATACGTGAATTGTTTGATAGCGATAGTTTGTACAGTTGGAGTTTTTGTGAATTAAACTGAAGGTACTTTATGCTTCCTTTTAATTCTTAAACTATTGACACATACTTTTCAAACTGAGTGATGATATTTCGGCAAAATTGACAACCATTCTTTTAAGGCTTTTCTGATGATACATAACTTGTTTCAGAGTTAAGCTAAAGTTACTCAGCAATATTTTATAAGATAGTTCAATTAAAGTATAATTACAATAGATGATAATTGTTTTCCAATGTATTATTAATATCTCTTACACTCAACCTCTTTGTGCTGAAATTACAAAAATTAGCTCATGTGACATAACATGGTGAAGCACTTGTTTGTAGTCCTGGACATTTGAACACAATAGCACAAGTAAAACATTGATATGACAGAAGATTAAGGCAGGTTTGATGTTGTCTTTGTGCTATTTAAACTTCAAAAGATACTGTAGCCTCTGAAGCTCTACTGCAGCCGGTGCAGTGAGGCCTTGGATGTGTAATCACGACTGAGAGACTTACAATTAGAGAGAGAGAGCGAGCATGCTGAGAAAGGACAGGCAAGCTGGCTGACAAACTATAGTTAGAGAATGAAAGAGGAGCGCGTGCCAGACTGGGTACTGCAGTGACTTAAAACATTGACTTAATGTGGGCCTCTTTGTCCTTGATTTCAAACATTCAACTCTGCACAGTGCTCATCTTGTCACAGTCAGCAGACATAGTGGCAGGTTTTAAGTGTTATCATCATCACTTTCAAACTGTTAACTGCACTTATAGCATTTTGTTATATTTATTGCTTTACGTTGAGGCAGTTAGAATGCTGTGGCTTAGTTCTACTTAAAATAATAGATTTTCTGTAGTGCTTCCCTTTGTAACCCTTCTTCATTGGAAGGTAGAAAGACTTTATCAATACTAGATGGAAATGAATTGAGTTATAGTAATTCTGATAATAAGAAAACAATGTGATTATAATGAAAGAAATATTTGTGATGCTTACACATATTGTAGAGCAACAACATCAGACCTGACAGAGGAGAATGTAGTTGAATCAAGTCCAGCATCCACATTTAGAGTGTATTCGTGGGATATAATAAAAAGTGATTAAAATGAATTCAGTGCACTTCATTTTCTAATTCTGTCAGGAAAATATTTACAACATAGTTTACAACATTCCCAGTGTCATTCAGAGTGCCGTAAGTACACAGACAGGACATAAAGACTTGCAGTATAGGTCCCCAGTGCTCTCTCCTCTCCCCACAGCTCCCTCTCACCTCATTAAATGTGTAAAGTAGATTTTCTAAGTGGATTTTTTAAAGCTTAATGGCACGGTTGCGACATTCCGTAGTGCCTGAGCTTATTGTTTTTTGTCTGCACTTCTGGTTACAAAACCAGAAGTGCAGACTGATGAGAACAAGGAGTACACAACAGTATTCATTTAAACTTTCATTTTTCAACTTGCTGCAGTGCTTCTGTAGTTAAAAAAACAAGTGAGTGTTGATTTTTACAAAAAAGTCAAATTTTATCAAATCATGTCCTCTTTTTGCATTAACTATGCGGGTGGGATAATGTTATCTTATTTGCATAAACATTCATGGAAATTCATGTTGCTTGTGTCTAAAAGTAGATCAAGGATATATGTATACGCACACACACACACACACACACACACACACACACACACACACACACATATATATGTGTGTGTGTTTGTATGTGTATATATGTTTACGTATGTGTGTGTGTGTGTGTGCTGCCCAAGCGACACCTAAGCAACAGTCTGTCCAGCATTAACCAATTCTCTGCTCTGATTTGCAGATTATTAATATCTAAATGTGTGTTTATGTTGAGGAAGGTGTGTTTTCTTTGGTTTGTACTTCTGGCTGATTACATTAGGGTGTGCCAAAATTTTGATGACTGTGCAAGCTGTGTCTGAAATTGTGGATGTTTCTTTCAACACACACTGCAAACCCACTGCAGACATGTTTTTATACATTTTCATATTAAGTCTTACCATTTAAAACCCCTGGTTTGCACCTGCCTCAGTGAATCAGGGCAAACATTTTTTTTGGTTTATTGTAAAATGTATCTGCATAGAGAACTTGTGTGCCGGCGGTGTAAGGATTGCTCATGATGTCAACCAAATCCACCCAACTTTTGTTGAGAAGTGAATCGTTCCCCTTTACCAACTGCGTGAATCGTTCCCCTTTACCAACTGCACCTGGAGACAAACAGCTGACAAAAACTACATCAGGAGAAAAAGTTCAGCTGTTTAGAACCACATCAGGAGAATAAGGCAGGCCAGTGGGACTGATATGTTTGTTATAGACACCAGACTGCCAGTGTCTAAACCCAACAAGCCTGTCTATATCTTTAATTCATGTCAGTTTTTCAGCTGACAGGAGCTACAATTTTTGGTCACAGACTGCTTATCTTTTTTATTTCTTGGTCACTGTCGTTATGCATTTTTGTTTTGAATAACTTTTCCTGACCAAATGGTTAATGGTCTTAAATATTACACCTGACAGTGAAACTTACAGGTTCCCAAGCTGAAATTAATGAACACCATTCCATCTTTTAATGCAAAATTGTTTTTCTCTGAGTATTAAAAAAAAAAAGAAAATACAGGTTTAATGTCTTGATTTTCTAACATATATACTGTATAGAGATGAAATATCTTTTTTTTTTTAGTATGTTGTTAATTATGATCCAATTTATTCAATTTATGTTTTGAAATTGGGAGTTAGACCATTTAATTAGAGTTTACCATTTCTATCTTTTTTTCTTACTCAGTGCATATTTGTCCATCTGGTGGCACTGAGATGGTGACAAAGCGGGTAGTCATTAAATAGTGACATGGGGTGACAGGCCACAGTGTCATCAGACCCAAGTCAACACTGTGTTTGGCAGTCACTGAGTACGGCTTTATTTTCCTGCTTCTTTATTGCAAGACCTTTCCTCTCTGCCCCAGCTTCTACACATTTCGCATTGTGTGCATAATTAGATTTAGGTCATTTAATGCAACTTTTCAGGCGCATTTAATTCTGTAATGCACCACTTATTTCTGACTCAGCAATTACTTTTCATCTCAATTGAGCATTAGACGTTTGCTCTCTTTATCTCATTTACGCATTGTCAAGACTTTTTTCTGAAGCAAATTTACATTTTTATTGACATTCTTGTTCTCTTGGTTACTCTTGCTAACATTATTAGGATTGAATTCCTTTGTTTGATGTTTCTGTTCCATTTTGAAAATGTTTGCATTGCATATGTGGCGTTATGCATGCATTCATGCACACATAAATTGATTCACTGCTATAACAACTACTAAAAGATGAAGTGAGCCCCATAGTACCAAGCCTTGATTCAGTTTTATAGTAAATTTGCCAGTAAATCAGTAGCCATTCAGTACCTATTTTATAATCGTCCATATGAAATATGTCATCATGTTAGATAGAATCAAGTTTTCAGAAGAAAAGTGTGTGCTCAGGGCCTTGCATGAACAACATAGCTTTTTTAGATTCTGAAAGTTAACCTATAGCTTAAGAAGTATCAGGCATTGTATTTAGCTGATATCCTCATGGCTAGGCAACTGTAGCAAGACACCACGTAATAGGTAGACGTGACAGATTTTTCAATTAACTAAAATTGTTTTGCAGTGAAGTTTTGATGCCTTTTTTTTGGAATACAGAGAGGACAGTTACCTGAAGCACTGCTTCTGATAATAATCAATGAATTGATCATGGTAA
Source organism: Fistularia tabacaria (assembly GCA_901007705.1). NCBI lineage: Eukaryota > Metazoa > Chordata > Actinopteri > Syngnathiformes > Fistulariidae > Fistularia > Fistularia tabacaria. The sequence continues at coordinate 157,992 of CAAKHD010014184.1, forward strand.
TTGAGAGTTTTCGTCTTTTGTCCCCATGTCCTCATGGTTATGATGTTGTTTAAAAACCTGAATATAATTTTCTCTTTTGTTCCTGTTGCTTTCATTTGCACAGTATTAAGGTTACTTGAAACTACCATAAATCTCATAACAGGCTTAAACTCATTCACATCAATCATTGGCCATTTCTACTCAATTTATCTGCTATAACTGAGCAGCTTGCTGTCCATGTTGCTGTTATTTGCACCCTCCCTGGCATTTGTCCAGGATCAGATGTTCATTCTTATGTCTCCTCAAAACGTGTCAGCGACCTTTACATTGAATTAGGCTGAAATCCTGTTCGTATAACCATTAAAACTTACTTGTCCAGTCCAGTTTTCCAAATGTAGTGCTCAGATTAAATCTTAAACAGAGACTTATTCCCTTTAGACCATACAAAATAAATTTTAGGTGAGGAATACACATTGATTGCTGTATTTTTCTCAGTGGCTTACTGAAATTTTTTGGTAACCATTGTCTTTAAGTAAATCTGCAAAATTAGTGGAGGACAGATTCATGTTGTTTGGGCACCATTCTTTGCTATTGTGCCTGGATAGAAAAGTGACTTTTTGGTAAGTTTTTTTTCTTGTAAGTTATGTCCCATCCCCTTAAAGGAAACTGAAGAGAATTCAGTCGTAACTTAGGCGGTTGCACTTATATATAGCAGTTAGTTATGGTGAGACATTCATATCGACTGAAATACTATCCTGATGGATGATGGACACGAGTGTTGTGTGTATCGGCCAGTAAAACACCATCCATAATTTCTGCTCCAAAGGTTCTGCACTCCTCTGTTTAAGCAAATTAATATACATTTTTGTTATTCTTTGGGAGGCTTTATCATTTTCTGTTCATACTAATCGTAATTATTTTATACATACTGACCAGCGTTTTTAAGCAGCTTTGTAGAATAAATGTGCTCATAGTGCAGGGCAAGGCAAAGACAAGATACCATTGTGTTTTGTGCATTGAGTTGCCATAGTGTGAAAAGTAATGAAGAGGTGTCAAAACCAATGTGGAGTTTCACGGTCCAAAAAACAAAAGTACATTTCTGCATACATTCATGTTTGCACAAGAATGTATGCAGAAATGTGTGATAATTGAGTTAAAAAAAAATTGCATTTCTCTTGGGGAACCTTGATGTGAAATAACGAGAATTATTATATCTGTTTTTGTTTTACTTGTGCCTTGACCTTCTAACTTAGCAATACTACCCTATGAAGCCTAATGCATTTTGGTCACATCTTTAATGTCCTTACTGGTTACTTCCTGCTATTAATAATGGCATGTTTTATGAATTTTCATCACAATGTTTATAAAATGAACCTTCCATTTTTGTTTGCGTTTTTGATAAAACCTATTAATGCCCGTTTCGAAATAGTTAGCTCCATGTTTTGTCATTTAAGAACAGGGTGTTATACCTGCATTGTACAGGTAGAAAAATTGCTCGATTTAAAAGTAACCAATACTGAATTATTATGGGCCATAACCTGTTACTGGATTGATTAAGAATGACATTGGTTTTTATTTGTTAGTACTGACACATAACTTTAGTGTGTTACAATTTCCAACAGCTTGCTATGTAAGGTCCAGGATGTCTTTGTTTAATCATTTCCTTCTGAGGTCATTGCTTATATGTGTATCCGGATTGCAGAGTCTCTGACCTTCCAAAGTAACAGCCAATAATCTGTCTTTTCTTCCTCGCAATGTGATTTCAATACAATATTCGGGCAGATGGTGGAAGTGCTTTGAGATTTTTCTTGTTGATTCTGTGTTGTTGAAGATTTTTAACCTAATTTGGAATGTGCCATGTCAATGTGTACTTAGACTTACTTGTATGTTTCGTTTTTCTTAATTTCATGTTCAGTTTGGAGGTGATGAGAGAAGAGTGGACAGAAGAACCATCTATGTTGGTCATCAGCAGTCCTCTGTCAGTGAGGCTTTCATCCCACCCAAATTTTGTGATAACCGTATCGTGTCCTCCAAGGTAAGATGTAGACTCATGTACATAAGGTTGGGTTGTATTCTGACTGTGAAACTCAAATTCATCCCCTTGTAGTTTTTCTTTCCATCCTGTCCAAAATATCAGGGAGCTTTCCTCTCTCTGCCAACCGCTAGAATGTAAAACAAGCTGTTATAGCACCTTGCACCAACGAGATCTCCGCAAGTCATTTTGCCTTTTTTCCTTTCTTCCTCATGGTTCTCCACATGCTTGAATATGTACCGTAGGAGAGATGATTATTTGTCGGTCACTGGAGCTTTGGGTGTGACAGCGAAATACATAGCTGCTATGAATGTACTGGCAGGGTCGACAATTCAACAGAATCCTCCTGGGCTTTGATAGACTGTAACCTACCCCGCCTTATTCTCGCCCCTCAGCCCTGTGTTAGTTGCAGGCTCTGACAGGTGTTGGTTGGCTTTCATATGAATATTAAGGGTTAAGTGATAGAAAGAGGGAAGCGGGATAGGTAGACGGGTGGATTTATCTTGATCTCGTAAGTTCCAGTGCGGATAGGTCAATCATTTTGTCAGTATGCTAGTATGTCAGGAAAAAACGTCTTTAATTAAACTGGCTCCATTCTCCATCATCCTTCTGCTTTTGCACTCTACAGTGAGCTTTTTCCACCTTTCCTCTTTTACTCTTTGCTATTGCAGCATCACACTCACCTACCCTTTACACTTACATCTCCCCACCCTCATTGCTTCTCTTCTATCCCCTTCAGCCTCTCTTCTATCTCTCAAAATGAGATTGACCTATCTGCTGCGGTTGCATTTCAACACTCTGCCAATGCAGACATTCCCCCCTCACACATTCTGCCTAAATATTGTTTAGGTGGGAGTGTGTCAAAGTATATGTGCTTGCTTTGTTACGCATTTTGTTTGACCTGGTATTTTTTTTTTAAATCACAAAGTTATCTGCAAAGAATTGTCAAGCTGTGTCTCTTGGCTCTAACAAGAAGAAAGGTGGCACCTAAGTCCCGATGATATCAGCAGTCACCGCAACTTCAAAACTAACAAAGGATAAAGAAACAGTTGCAAAATTTGACAAGTGTATTGGCTCTCCATTAAAGGGTCGCTGAATTGAGGAGATAAATCTTCAATTTGAATTAATGTTAAACCTGCATTCCCCCAGGGTTTGTTTCTGTAGACTTTACAAAGACTTCCAAGCCATTGAACTTGCCTTTCCCTTCCCCTTCCCCTGCTCAGAGAAAACTTGTTTGCAAGAACCTGTGCATGTTTTAAGCGCCTCTCATCTCTCTCAATGTCCCAGCCAGAGTTAGGTTGAAACAGATTGTCCTTTTATGGGAAAAAAAAAACAGACATCCAAATCATCAAAGAAAAGTTCACCTGTTATCGAACCTAAATGTGTCTTTGACTTCCCCTGTGTGTTTGTGTGTGTCCCTTTCCCTCTGCAGTATACTTTATGGAACTTTCTACCAAAGAATCTGTTCGAACAGTTCAGAAGAATAGCAAATTTCTACTTCCTTATCATCTTCCTGGTGCAGGTGAGTACAGTTATTATCCAAATTTGTCATTTTAAAATTGACCTGTCTAGTTTTTGTACCTGTGCTGTTGCAAAGGGAAAAATGATAAATCTTCAAAAAGAGTTTTGGCCTAGAGTAGAATTTCCATTCATTGGTGTTTTTATTTTAAATTTGCCCTTTAAAAAAAACAAGTTCCAATTACAAAATATTTGAGTACCGACAACAAGTTTTCAATAATTTGCACTTTCTGAGAAGGGATCTTTGTGATTGAGTGTAATTGAAACTACTCAATGAATACTTAAAGAACATGGCAGACAAACCATTTTTTCTGTGTGGACCTCTGCAGAGACAACCTTCATATAATGAATCACATACACACACACACACACACACACACACACACATATATATATATATATATATATATATATATATATATATATATATATATATATATATATATATGACTATAGTACGAGTATTTTCATAATTCACCTCTCATCTTTATGAAAATGGTTTGCATAACCATAGTGGATAGAAAACCCAATTCGACATTTCTTTTTGTCAAATCTCAAATGTAGTCAAAATTTGGCATATATTTGTTCTGAAGCCAAACGTCTCTTAAATAAATAAATAAATAAATAAATAAATAAATAAATAAATAAATAAATAAATTCATGTCTGTCAAATTTGCCGATCAGTTGGTGAACTTGATTTAAACAGTTTAACTATTTCTGTTAAAAGCTGTGTAATCGTTGTGATGTAATGTATATATTTTCAAAACTGTTTTTTTTAATGCAGTGTTGAGATTTTCTCATTCTTTTTAATATATTATCATTATACTTTGGCTCAGAATTTTCATTCCTTCCTCTTGTATCCTCTCCCCCACTTCATTAGAACAGGGGTGCAAATGAGGCTTACATTCGTTTGTGCTTTTCCATCATCCCATTCTCTATGTGTCCATTTTACGAATCCACGGAGAATCTTCTTTCAGCAATAACATAAGCTATAACTGGTGCCCTCAAGTGTAAACAATTGCAAGTGGTGGGGTCCTCCAGAGATGTACTTTCTCCAGTCACATACTGACTGAATGAGCTCACTAAGTGACTGCCTCCTGAAGCCCAGGACTGGGAAACATCTTTGCTACTTTCATGTTATAATCCCTTTGGGCTGAAGTCTGAAACCGCGTTAACTTTTTCTCCAGGTCACTTTCCATAATTCTCTTTATATTTCACACTAAAGCCGGTTTGTCTGTAGTGAATCAGCTAATGGACAGATGCGCTAGATTTGGATTAGTTGTGAACTTATTTGTGAAATTATTGTTAACTTGCAGAAAGCTTAGGTTGGAGTAAATGGTGATGCGAGTTTGCGTCACTCACCAAATTGCTGTGTGTATGCCCAAGGATTATCAATGTGATGTGCTTTTATGATTGTGTGTGTGTTTGTGCACATGATGTATGACTTAGTGGGTGTCCTGGGTTTGCTGACTGTGTTTACCCAAGCTGCAGCATGGTTGGCATTTCTCCACTAATCCTGGCTCTCTTGAGGGTATCCTTATCCTATCCACTCTGTTTTCCCATGCAGCTTGCTATTATGTCACAAATAATGACAGAGAAACAGGTATGCAGAGTGCCTGTGCACTTGCATTGCAAATCTGGAAATACCTATTTTCACTTCCCCTTACAGGCCCAGGCAAATCATGTTCAATATCACCTAAATGTCACTGATCATCATTGATCTGTCTTTCTCCTCTTGTCATTTGGTCTGATTTTCTTTCACTTTCTTCTTTCCTCCCTTTATTTTTTTTCTTTTTTTCTCTCACTCCTTCAGATTCCTTGTCTTTCTGCAGCGCTGCACTGCTAACGTCAGCAGCCAGGAAGCCCTCTGTGCTTCTATGTGCCACAAATAGACACAGGCTGATAAAAAAGCACCTTTCTCCTATAAATAGCACCGCATGTCTCTGCTTGAATTTGATCGAATTGGAGTTTAGTGCTTGGAGAGAGTGAAATAGTGATGAAAGAGACCAATTGAAGGGACCAGTAAGAGGCAAATGAGTAGGAGAATAGGAGGGGTCCTTTGGACCTCAGGGACTTCTATTTTGTTTCTCCTTTTGACACACTTCCTGAATCAAACAAAAGGCTTTGTGTTGCTCTTATTTGCAACTCTGTTGTCATACCTGCACATAATCAGCTGCAGCCCCGCTTTTTCTCCTGTTGCTGACATTATTATTTTTTTACATTTGCATCTGGAATGGTATTTGGCCATTCAGAACAGTGTTATGCTTTTTTTTTACAATTCACTGCAGATGAATTGAACTGTCTGCTTTCTATTTTTTCCCCAGTTATGCCAGTGATGAATTTCAAATTGATCCAATCCAGGGAATCAGAGAAGATGTCTTAATGTATCATGAATATGGAAGAACATTTTTCAGAGTCACTATGGAAGTACACATTCCTGGAGAGAAGACATTTTATAGTCCTCTTATCTTTTACTTAAAATCCAAATGGCCACAGTGTTCTGGTCGCTGTCTTTTAAAGCTGATATCTGGTTGGTGCATCAGAAAGAGGTTTTCCTAAGTCCCTCCAGTAGTTGTTAAATAGGTTCCCCTGTGTCACTCTCCTCAAATATGAGTGATTAACAGAGATTACAAAAAAATATATAAATATTTAATCCATATTTATACATACATTATTTTGCAATGTGCCAGTGAAATTACCAGTTACCACATACATAATTCACTCCCTTCTGAATCTGCACTTCTC
>CAAKHD010014184.1:176198-193848 GCA_901007705.1 Fistularia tabacaria
CTAGATGAGCAATGCGAACATAGTACAGATGCCCATGAGCTAACAGTACTATGTTCGCATTGCTCATCTAGTGCAATATTTCTTTTATAAGGTAGGATCAGAATATTCTTTTTTTATTAAGTCGGGGGAAATCAGACATATTTCTCTATTGGTTGATTTGTGTGAACCTGCTCTCGCTATTTTTCCACAGAACCTTTGCTTCATCTTACCTCAGTTTTTGTACCAGTTCTTCTGCGGCTATTCCCAGCAAGTGAGTACGTCCTTAGGCCTTTTGAGGTTTAAGAACGTGTTAAAGATAGAAGGTAGTGGCCTTTGTATTTCCCTCCTCAATCTCCTGAATGGTAGACGCCTTTCCTCAGATTGTCCCCGCACAACTCTCCCAAGGATTCCTGATCTTTTTTTAATGTGCCAACTTCCTACAGAAATGATGGAGGTGTCATGTTCTGCCACCAGAGTAGAGTGTGTTGGGCTTTTATGTTAAGCAATAATGGCAGCATAATGTGATTGGAGTTCAGGCATTGAAAAGATTCTGCAATTCCAATTGAAAATACTTCGAAGATTTCACCTAGTTATGAATTTGTGAATGCAACAGTGTTCTTAAAACATGGCTTTATAGATGAAGGATGATGGTGCATTTTTCAAAATCCCATTACCAAAAGAAAATCTTTCATAATCGCATGAAAGATGAATATAAGCTTGCTTACATAATGTGTTGTGAGTGTGTGTGTCTGAGATATTAACCCCTGGTTGCCCCATTCCTTACCAACCCCTTTCCCTTCACTCCCCACTCCTGTGCCCATGCTCCCCAGCCTTTGTATGACGCCGCCTATCTGACGATGTACAACATCTGCTTCACTTCTATGCCCATCCTGGCTTACAGCCTCTTGGAGCAACATATCCGTATCGAGGTTCTGTTGGAAAATGCCTCCCTCTACAGGTAGGCCTGGTGCTCATCCCAGAGAGCTTGTTAGACTTCACAGGGAGTCTCTGGATAATCTTTGTAATGTACGTTTCCCTTATTGATTAAAGAGCACAACCATGAAATCACATCACTGCAAATTGAAATATTTGCCATTGACTGATAGTTTTGTTCAGTTTAATCACTTGATTTAATAAAAACATGCTTTTCGTGTGTATCAAAGAATCTTCACAAATGCCGCGTGTGAAATAAAAAAAAGGCGGCCGAGGCACCTCTGTCACACCTGTGTTTAAATTATAGTGGTACACAGTGTGTTGCGAGACATTTTACTTTAATCCTAAATTTCCAGAACTAACATAATACGCATTGGACATATTGTGATTTTGTGAATGCTTTGATCAGTTCTTTATCCCCATCTTTCAAACTTGCCAAGTCTAGTTCCCTCAAAGAAAGAAACAACACAAAGAATTGAAAATGTTGAATGGGAAGGAATGAAATATGTCATAATCTATCTTACTTTAATTGCTAGAGAGATAGCCAAGAATGCTATGTTGCGACGAAGACCCTTCCTCTACTGGACTTTACTAGGAGTCTTCCACGGTTTGGTCTTCTTCTTTGGTGTGCGATGTTTGTTCAGTAACCCCGCATTACAAGATAATGGCCAGGTTTGTTCACTGATTCCATTAGCCTACTATTAAGGTTTATCACAAATGCCATGGGGAAAAAAATCTTGCTATGTCCTCTTTATATCCAGGTATTTGGAAACTGGTCATATGGAACAATTGTCTTTACTGTCCTCGTCTTTACTGTTACACTCAAGGTAACTCACTACACAGCTTTTCACTGGTCCTATCTTATCAAATGGTATATCATTAGACTAGATGTTTAATAATGAAAGTGTTTCATTGATAAATATGAAATACATTTTTGCTTCAATTCTAGCTTGCTCTGGACACAAGGCACTGGACATGGATCAACCACTTTGTCATCTGGGGCTCCCTGGCATTCTATGTGTTTTTCAGCTTCTTCTGGGGAGGAATAATATGGTGGGTTAAACCAAAAGTCAGAATTGCACAATTGATTCGTTTTTGTGGACTTCCTATTTGGCTTCTAATTTTCACTTACTATTCATCTTTTTTAGTTCTTCCACAGTAAAGAGTTTTCTCTCCTACAGGCCTTTCCTGCGGCAGCAGCGTTTGTATTTTGTATTTGCCAACATGCTGAGTTCAGTGTCTGCTTGGCTGGTCATCATCCTGCTCATTCTGCTCAGTCTGCTGCCAGAGATCCTTCTTGTGGTATTCCGCAAGCCCCACAGCGCGCACTCTCGGCAGGTAGGCCTTTCACACATGCTCGCACACACTCAGACTTAGGCATGTGAACATACACTTGCCCTGACACACTCTTGAGTGTGTTCAGCCCAATGTCTTTTTTCCCCTCTAGAAAATGGATCTAAAAGGCTTTTACCTCATAATGATAATAATAATAATTATTACAACAACAACAATTAAAATGATAGTTTTTTTCCAAGGCAAATACAGTACTTGTTGGCATTCGCTGTGCTTTTCTTACATATAACTAACTCATATGTTCAAGTTGTACATACGCCTTGTCAAATAAAGAGAATAAACTGTACTTGTGCTTTCCTTTTTCTCACATAGATTCTGAGTTTTGTTTCAAAATGCTGAAATTGCGGCATACAGCTAATACAATTGGTGTATCTTTTGTACAGTACAACACCCCCTTTAACTTTTGGCTTACAAAATTCCTGCCTCTTCAGCAGTGTTTCCCTACTAGTCATTTGACTTTAGTCTTCTTACTGTCTTTTTGCTCTCTCTTCCTGTCTGTATCTGCTTACCTAAAGATGAAACACCACCTTCCTTCCTCGGGGACTTCTACTATCTTCATGTTGTCGCAGACCGCTAGCACACACAGCTTCTCATGGAGTGACTGAGGTCTCTTTCTCTTTCTGTCAACTCCTGTGCTCAAGTCTTTTCCCACCCCACAGTTTCTGTTTGCCAGTCCTAGTTGTTTCCTAGCTGTTTCCTGCCTCTCCCACTGACATACTCTTTCCTTAGCCTCAGAGCAACTCAGAGTGGAGTACCATGGCTATTTAAACCACCCATTCCCATTGGAATTGATTTCAGACACATGATTTCAGAGATCTTAGACTAATTTTGACATCATCATCATCAATTTTGAAACCCTATTTTGTGGAAGGGTACCTCAAGAAAGTGTGACTTCAGATCTCATCTTTACATATTTTGATTTAAGTGGTTAGATCAGTCCATGGCCAGGTGTTCGCCCTGAAGCAGTGTGGAGTAGGACTGGCTGTACAAGCTGAAACCATCCAGTCAGTCCTCTGTCCTTGTCTGTCCGGTTGTTTTAGTATATTTTCCCAGCTGCCTGTGCTGCTCCAATGCCTGCTGCCTCTGCATGTCCAGTCAGGTGAACACAGCACGCCCAAAACTGCATGAGGGTCAAGTCGACAACTGCATCCCAGTAAACTCACTGCACCCATCCAGGCCAATTAAATTTCTGTATGTGTATTTATGGACGTCCGACTGAGCGTGGGGGCAGCCGGGCTTATGGAACATCACCAGAAGGATGTCTGTGTTATATGATACTCTCTTCCGTGAAATTAAGGACAGTAGGCTTGCATTCATCTCGACCACCCAATAGTCAGCTGCGTGGGACTTTTTGCAGATCGAGCCAGCGAGTTCATGCTTCTGATTGTATTATGAACCATTAAAACATGGCAGTACATGGCTTTCCTTGTTCATCTATTTCCTAGTTTTGTCTCTCTTTATGTTTATTTATGTCCCCTGTGTATATTTGTGTGAAAGAACAAGCAAAGGATGGAGAGAGGCCAAATGTGTGTGGCAGTGTGTGACTGTTTGTCAGTTTAGTTACGTCTTTGGTGTCTCTTGCCTCACCTTTCTAGAAGAAGCTGGCTCAGTCGGGTGTGGGGGGCCTCCAGTCTCCCCGGTCTTCAGCCAGGCCCCTGCTCATGAGAACCTTTTCAGATGAATCCAATACTGTCATTTAAACAGGTACCAGCCCACCTTCAGGCCATTTAGCCAATCAAAGACTCACTGCCCTGGCCAGCGTCGACAGCAATCCTCTGCCCTAACTTTAAGTCGAATAAGCAGGTTCAAGGCTTGTTGGCACCCAGGCCTTATCAAACAAGACCAATGCTTTGTTGTGTCTCGTGTAAGCTGAATTCAGCTGGCTAAAAAGTTGCACCTTTTTTAAATGTCCAAGTGTTCTCTGTTTGTTTGTTTTTGTCTGTTTTGTTTTCCTTTTTTGCAGCTGTAAAGCTGGTTCAAATGCTGCATGCAATTAACACATTTCAGATTTCATTAGGTCACTTTTTTTTGTTTTTACTCATGCTGCTTTAAGCTTGTTATGTCATGATATCAACTGCTGCATGTGCTTAAACAAAATCCTTTTTTTTGTTTTGATGCAAGTGTGATGCTGATGCTGCCAATTTTGTTGGGTTTATTTACTTTTTGTCGTATAACAGCAAAGCTTGTTTGTGGTTGTGCCTTTCCCAGCCCTCCATAACTTATGTAGCCTAGTTATTATATTTCAGTGGCCTTGGTCCTGGTCATTGTGTCCTGTGTCCAGATTTGCATTGCTCGTCATTGTTTACTCACTTTATTATGAAACAATGAATGGGATTCTAATTGCTTACTTGACAAAATTGCTGTGGTGACTGTCCTAACCTCAGACCTTACAGGGGGTAGGCAACAAAGTGGATGGACATATGATAAAATCCCAATGAATATGTTTAACTTGATTTAAAAAATCTTGCAGGAGCAAGATTTTTCCTTCAATCTAAGATTTGCAAACCCTGTGTGAAGATTGTTCCATTATTGCAACAATCTGCTTCATATTGAATAGCAGCGCTGTTTGGAACACTTTGTGTATTCAGAACTCAAACGCTATTTAAGACTAAATTGATTGTCTTGAAGCTGTTTTTGTTCACCTCCTGTCGGTCTCCATTACTTTTGTCTAGGTTCACCAAATTCTTATCGAATTAATTTCACTGAGGTTATTGCAACAGACACTTAACTTTTTTATATTTTCCCATTAGCTGACAGAGGATGATTTCCAACAGCCATTCAGGTAAATCAAATGGAGAAAGAATACTGTTGATTTGCCCACCTGGCCTTCTCATAAAATCAAGAGTATTCCTGTACTTAATTCTGCTCATCTGGTGGTGGGGCTTTCACTTAATTAACTTTTATCCATGCCGATATATGCTTCTTGGAACTGATTCTATGATGATTTTTGATGGCTTCAAGTCCTCCTGCACTCTCTGCTTTGCACTATCATGAAATGACAACCTTTTTGCCAATAAATATTTGTGTCGTTTTCCCAGATTGCAGCTGTCACGCCTGTATCATACAAGCACCTGAAGGAGCGCCAATGAAAGGCAATTAGGACTTCCAACAACTGTGGCATCAGCCACATTCAGGGTTCCATGCTTAACAGGTTAGACCTGTCTCCCACCATGCCTGGAGGAAGATAAAAGGAGAGACAAAAAAACAGTCAAGCAAGATAATCTGAAAAGAGATGAAAATGGGATTATTAGTTATTTAACTGGTCTCTGATGTCTGTCCTTCTCTGCCCAATCCCATTCCCTACACCTATGTCCACCCCCAACCCCCAGCATGTCAGCAGAGCAGTGCCCTGCATAATTTTAAGATATATCTACTCAGATGACAGGCATGAATATTCTCTTTTGCTTACAAATGAATGCATACATGGCTGCCTTGTCAGAAGCTCTATATAACTGCTGTGTTTTAACAAGCAGTTTTAATATCCACTCCAAGGTTCACCTGCATGAAAAAAGGCTCAAAAGAAACTTCACTCCACTAGGTCACCATTGATATTCAGCAATATTTAATTCTGATGTTCTACTATGATTTTTTTTTTAATTTCCTTTAGTTAACATGCATTAAATAAATTTCACAAATTCAGAGGTCAGAATGATTATGCACAAAGCTAGTTTCAAATTGAAGTTTATTTGATTATTTATTGAGGATTATTTGATTTGCAATCTTTGCAAACTAATGCTGGAGAGATAATTGAGGCCATATCAACACTCAATCCAAAAAAACGTGTGTATGTAAGTTTGAAAAATAGATTTGAGATTTAAAGAATATTCTGGCCATGTTTTAAAGCATGGTCTTAATATTCCAACCTCAGTGATAATTATAAGTCTAATTCAGAGGAAAAACTTTAATATATGTGCCATACTGTATTGTATATAGCTTAGAGATGTATGGCAGCAACTGCTCAAAGCCAAAAAGTCTGAAACAGACATACGATCCAATACTGTCTACATAAATGTGACCTGAATGTGTAGTTGTGTGTCTCCATAATTGTGTGCAAATGTACCAAATAAGACAAGCAAGCAATTTCTGTGTGTGATTACAATAAGGATTACTTGAACCTTTTAGATGTAATACATTGGGACGATTGCTGCACGATTAACAAATCTGATACATTCATTGTGTGGATGATCTCTGAGGCACATGAGCACATGTCTGCGCACACGCCTGCACATTCATGTAAAGTAAGGTGCACACAATAGCCACACACAATGCACTCATGCACTAAAGCCTAAATTAGGTATTCATGTTCATCACTCATCATGTAGTTTGCATAATTTATCTCAGCCAGATCGGAGTATAAAGAGTAGACACTCCAAACCTGCAGAGCATATAGAAATGATGCCACTGTGAGGCTCTTTGATTCATTTAAGTCCTTCCATTATTATTATTTTTTTTTAAATTATTATTTCTTTTTTATACTTGGTCAAATCTCTCAACCAACAGGGTGACAGAGTGACTGTTTGGCTTTTTGCGTCTTTTGTGTTGTGCTTCATACATTCCATTTAAACAGGCAATGATTTGAAACACTTTTTAAATGTTTCTGAAAATGTTTTCTTTCTTTCCAAAAAGCGTATATTTCTTGTTTGACATATTTATTCAGTGTCATTTTACTCACAAATGTTATATTTTTTATTCAAGAAGTCTTTTTTTTATTGTAGTCAGCTTCATGCCAGCAAGTCTGCTATTACTCCATCTCTGATGTGACCTTTTGCCAAATCCATTTGATAGTCTTTGTCATATGTACAAAGACAGGCAGCCTCCCTCTATGTTTAGGGTTATTCAGACAATAACTCCCTTTTTCTATTATTTGATATAATTCTCACACAACATGACTGTAGTTTGCCTTTTTTTTAGACCGTATGAAGTACTCAAAAATACTTTTAACCTACTCTTGAATGATGAAAAAAAATTACATTTCATTCAGTGTCTTTTTTTTTTTTTTTTTACAAAAAAATGTTTTCTAATGTTAGGAATCTGACTAGACTTTTCTTGACCCTGTAGATGTTAGTACTTTGTGATTCTGTGTCATATTGCCATACTACTAAGAGGATGATCCTGAGAGGGGCTGCCTGCTTTGTGATTAATGAAAAACCTTTAAGTGACATCAGAGATGCTATTTTCTGAGCTTAAAACTATATTTGAATCTAATGTTTTGCCTGTCTGCGTGAAAAGTATAACAGAATGGATTGTATTTTTAATGCAACCTTTTTCCAGACACTTTTGTAGGAAAATCAAAATGTATAAAAATTGCAAGAGGTTCTGTGGTTGTGAATGGTGTCACTTTCTGTGAGAGGTGGAGGTGGATGCCGTCAGGCACTTCAGCAGCCCTGCATCATGCTGCAGGAAAACCCCATCACCTCCTGCCTTTGGGTCTCCAGCCTCAATACCAACCTCCAAGCTGAATGTACCTATTTGAAATGAGTATGTTGAAGTCCTGAAGATTTTCTGTAATAAAACAGAACATTTTTAAGATGAACACAATCCATCTCTTTGCTTTTATTATTTATTATGACATGTCAGCATTAAAATGTGAATGCAGTGAGTGAGTGAGTGAGTTAGTGTGTAGGGGTTGGGGATGTGTATGTTCATTTTGTGGGAGTGGCTATGTGTGCCTTTTGACCATTGAGCAGATGCTGTGCAGTAATGACATGGCTCAGAGGCTAAGCTGGATCAACTGAGTGCTGGGATGGAATACTGTTGCTCTACCACAGCCCCATGTGTGCTCTTGCTTGAGGAAATGATACGGCACAGTTGGCTTTTCAGATAAGGTTTGCATCTGTAGATCTGTTTTTTCTATGCTTTAATGAGTGCTGATTCATTCAGTGCAGAAGTAGGCCGAGTTGTGGGGGTTGAGAAACACTCCGTATGCACACAAAGACACCCTTTCATAATTTGTTTGAATGTAGTTGTGTATTAGAGGCAGTGCTTTGCAGAGGGCTGACTTTTGTGAGGGCAGATGAGATTTTCGTTTTGTTTTAACAATAGACCTTTTTTTCCAATGTGGGACCACTTATTCTAAATATTCAAAGAGATATTGGCGTAACATCATGATCTAGCCAAATGTAGCACAGTAAAGCTTTAAAAAAAGTAGAACCAATAAGTGGTTTGGCAGAAAGTAAGGAAGAAAAGTTGGGTGTGTTGTCAGGAGCAGTCTTCAGCACTGCCCGGTGCAGAGCTGGTGCACCAACTAGAGGGGCGGGGCTAGATGGAGCCCTGTTTGTTTTGAAGAACCTCGCTGCTGCTGAGGGCTGGATACACCGCTGATATGTGCTTTTCTTGAGGGTTAACCAAACGACAGCTAGCCGATGTCTAAAGCAGGTAGATTATTGTCTTACTGTAGATTTAGTGCTCTACTGGCACATTTCATATGCAGCTCAAGGTCAGTAGACTCCTTAATTGTCCCATTTGGACCTGGGTAGCCAGTTTGCCAGACATTTCCCTGCAGTCCTATAGATTATACAGACACGATGGGACTGAAGAGGATGTTCGGGATGGATTACTGTCACTAGCTCCCAGCACAGGGTCAGTCCTCAGCCTGATCAGTGCCGGAGACCAGGGTAATGGGCCCAGCCTCACTGCATGAGGAGAGCGAGCCGAAGAGAGAATCCAGGGAGGAGATGGAGAGTTACCGGTGCCTCCTTCATGCTGGCTCCCAGCTAGAGACCACTCTGCAGCGTGAGTACATTAGACTAACCTATATTAACCATATAATCTGTGTCTGACCTTAAACTTACACATTACAACATTTTAAATAGATGCTTTTGACACAATAGCAGAGTTATTGTTAGTTACTGTAATTTTAGTTTTTACTGGCAGCATCATAGGTATGCAGTGCGGGGCTTTTTAGAAAACTCCACTTTGCATTAGTATTATTTCCGTTGCTTCATGTTTGCTTGAGCGGTGAGCCATATCAAGAATTTTGGCATCTATTACAACTGTCACAGATTAAGACTAAAAATAGCTTTTCTCCCAGACCTATTCAGTTTGGGTCTTGGAAAAAAAAGCAACACCTGTGAAAAACTGTTTTAGAATTTTCAGAACTCTCTGAGTCATCATGCAGATCTCAGTTATGTTATTTGATCACTTAAAAGTTAAGCATAGGTATTCAATTATTATAGTAATTTAAGCATTTAGTCATCTAATTTTTTTTACTGAAAGACTAATTGAAAATGTAATTTAAATGTGTTTGTTATATGGTGATGCAAAAACGTAGAATGTAAGATGATAGACTTGACAACTTGGCTTAATGTGATTACTTTGGCAGAGTTGAGTTATTGTTTTATTGATTGGCCTTTACCTTTTGCATACCAGTGGCTACATTTAACATGTGCTGGTGTGTGTGTAGCAGGCACAGAAGAAAGGACTACAGAGAACTGCTTTTTATAACTATGTTTGTTTTTTTCTTCTCCCTTGTCTGTGCAATGTGAGCTCAGTACTCTGGGATTGTACAAGTCATGCACTGCTTTCCACTGAGAACATTTTGGCATTAAACAGAAACCGCAGCTTGATCATTTATCTGATAAATAATATGTACACTTTAAAGTTTCCAGTCCTTTTATATTTATGCCTACAGACGTGGTTTTTAGGGTTCTCATTCGGGCAATGCTGTGAGCCTTCTTTATGCTGTTGAAATAATAGGATTTTTACCTTGTGAATGTTGCGTGAAATCCAGAGGTGCAAATTCTGGGCTGGAGTTTGTCATTTTTCTAGATTATGTTAACATCTGATATCAATAAATCAATCAATCAATAAATTAATAAATAGATCAAATCACACAAAAAGCATTGCATATTAAGTATGCATATTGCTGATACACCCTCAGATCTTATTTAAATTTTAACGAATGTCAGCTTACTCTTAAACTGATCTTGAAACTGTACTTTACTTGATTATATTAATGGATTTTCTCATAAAATCAAGATCATTATAACTTGGATGTAGAATATAAAACGCCTCTAAACCAACATTTCCGCTATCTCACTAAATAATTTCCAGCTGACATACTTCTACACTCCTAATGTATAAAGCCAGAAGTTGACACATTGTTTGGGGCAATGGGAGTTTCTGCCTTGATACCAAAAGGGGACTGGACTGAAGGGTCTACCTGTCGCAGTCTAAACCAATTTATTTGTATCGTATTTGCTCTAGTAAACTTGTTGGCTCTGACCTGTAAAATGCAGCCACCCACTACTCTAATCCTCTACAGGCAGTGAAAGCTTTGTTCAACACAATATCTCATGACCTAAATGCAGCAAAAGGTTTGGGCATGGGGGGATTTCTGGATGCACATGGAGATTACATGTCAGCTGCAAAAAAAAAAGAAAAACCCCAAATGACCCTTCTACCCTTCTTCTGCCCTACTGTAAGACTGACACGTAGTATTAACTGGCCACAAGCTTTATCTTCCTTCGTCATCGTCATGACAAGACCATCAACATCAAATCATGCAATCATCCCTTTTAATAGATATGAAACCATATCGGTCTTTCACCTGCCTAGATCTCACTTTAATGGCATTAATTGCCTCCCCAAAACTCAATATCCCAAGAAAGACTACAAGGGGTGCAATATTTGTCATAGCTGTTTGACCAAAATCAGTGTAGATGGTTATTGCTGTTTGGTCAACAGGGATAAACGCCGTCCTGTCCGTTAAGTATGCAGACTAAGTCAGGATTTGTCTCACAGCAAATCTCTGTTTCCAGTCACCCTAGCATAATGTTCCAGACTTAATATCACAAGAACAAACAGAGCTTTTTGGATATTATTGCGTGCATGCAAGCCATTGGGACAAAGGTAAAAAAAAAATTGACAAGACAATAAAATCTATAATTCAAGGCACATTCAGATCTCAGTTATTGCTTGATATTATGGTGTTTTGCCATCTTTTAATTTGTCCAATTTCTCTATTAATAAGGCATAAATGTGGATCACAGGGGTGGAAACTATTTCTCCACTCATTCAAACAGGGGATGAAGCAGGTTGAATATGGAGTAAAGTGTTGCCACAACCTGGCATGTTTATTTAACACTCTGCAGTAGGTTTATGCAGGGCAAGCTGCTCCTCTTTTGGCCAAATATAGTAAAAGTCTTCTCTGTCTGTATATATGTGTATCTAAGCTTCGGAGCAGTCGGCCCTTGGCCTGTCACAAAAATACTTTTTGCTGGATGAGATACTGTCTCAGAAGTCATAATGATAGATGACAGTTAATTTTTACCCAGCATGTACACCAAACACGATATCACTCATTCAAATACTGTATTTGAGCTATGACGATTATTTTATTCAATGAAGCAATACTCGCGACCTACATACAAAAAGTCAGTGAATTCCAAGTATATGTCAAATAATTGGAGTGAAGTTTTCTTTGAAAATGGGGTTTCTGGTTATGTCCGGAGCCAGGGTCACTGTGAATATGGTTTAAAGCAACAAGAACATCCTTTGAATGTGACTTTAAGGAGAAAAACCTTGATTGTCACATTAAGTAATACATATAGCACAACATCAGCAAAATTTGACCTCTGCATTTAACTCAGGGGTTCAGTGTCTTGCTCAACAACATTTCTATACGCTAGGAGGAGCGCGGAAATTGAACCAGGATTATTCAGTTCCAAGGACGACTGCTCTGACTCTCTGAGCCATGCCACCTCCTTGGTGAACTACCGTAATCAAAAGTAGTATATGTCTCTTTCCATATTTTACAATACAATACATACAATATAGTAATTAATGTGACACTTGATGTATTCATTTTTTCCAATGTATTTGTTCCATGATGTGCTAACACCAGCATTAGGATATTGTCTTATCAATTTATTTAGGGTCCATTTAAGGTCCATCTCAAGCTCCAGAAGATCTAGCAGAAGGTTATTTCAGTATAATAGTGTGATAGTAACTTTACACTGCCTCCATGTGAACACTGTCACGCCATAATCTGGCCAGGCTTGGCTCAGCTCATCTTGGTTACCTTCACATCAAATATTCAGCAGATACCAATAGAGCTCATTATCCTCTACCTGAAAGCTCATTGACACTATTGCTGTCTTCACTGGATGGAAATTAACACCTCCTTACTTCTTTCTCTATTTGCTCTATGCCTTCAGATTTGTCCTTGTCTTCTTGTTCTCTATTTTGTGCATAAATAATCATAAATATATATCCAACATACACGTACAGATACTCTGGGATCTTGTCAATGATCACTTCTTTATTTACTTTGTCTATGTCTTTGTTGGTATATAATTTGGAGGGAAGACTTAACAATTTAAAATAATGCTAGGCAGTAAAAGGCTGCATAATATACATAATACTGAATTTGACTTGTGTTTGTTATCTGTTGTTCCATGAGCCTCATAGACATATTTATCATTTTGCATTAAATACTGGATAATATGTTAAAAGATATTAATTTCCATGTTTCAAAATGTGATAGTTAACAACATAGGATTTTGTTTTGCCATTCATTATGTGGTAATTCAACTTTCCGCTGTTCATTTCAAGAATAGCTGGTATGTTTTGTGTGTGCATGTATCTGTTCTTTAAGGGCAGACAATTGGCATCAGCGACTTGACAGATCCTCTTTAAATATGCAGATGGCTGGTAATTTTACTTCAGTCATCAGCCAGAACAACCACAGGATATCACTGTTTTCAAATATGATCCTACACCAGGCTGTTGACTAGCAGACAACATATGTTGAACTATGGTTGCTTTTTTAGAAATACTTAATAGACCTGTTAAGCACTACTCCTAATATCCTTTAGATTATTGAGGCATGTCCATGCAAATATCTGTGTCTATTCTATACAGAAAAAGTGTATATACATTAAAGGTGAAAAGAATCCCTGTATTTGATGACATATAGGAATTGGATTTCTTATCTCTTTTCCTTCTCTCCTCTTTTCAAAAATTCTCTTGAATTTAATGCTATACTGACATCAATGCATATTCCATGCTAATCACGAACCAATGCATTTTAATGACCAAATTTTATTGCGACAGGTGCAGGATACATCTCTGCCACAGCAAAACATATTTGCTGCTATTTAGAGTTTCCTTTTGCATGCAAGATCAAGCCGGGCTTGAACTGCTGTCAAGTCTGAGCCACAGCGTCTTTATTTTTGCAAAGCTGCTAATTTCATGCATATCAATGTCCCGAATGTGACCGGCAGACTCAATACCTGAGTATAAAAGCTTTAAAACATCTTTTTTGCCTTTTGTCGTTTCAAAGTGAATTCTTTAGGGTCAATAATAAAAACAAACAAAAATATCTGGATATCACTGTTTTCAATTGTGATCTTATTGATTTTATGATAATTAACAAAGATAAACACTTCTCAAAAGCTTCAAGTTAAAAAACATTCTGGAGATCTTTCTTTCCTTTAGCTTATGGCTACTTATTCTGCAATTTAATTAGAGTGCAAAATAAAGGATCTCAAAGAAATTCTTGGTGTTATTAATTGGGTTTTTTTTCCAATGTGTAGTTGTAATTTCTACAAGTGATGTTTCCATGGTACTAACTTGATCCCATGGTAAATTGTAACTTTGCACTTCCCTCATTCAAAGTGTTTTGTGCAAATGGGCATTAACCCCTAGTAATATATCATTCTTGTCTATTGTTCGGTTGTCAAATATATAACATTACTATGTCTTCATAATAGAAACTCTAATCAGCTCATTTCAATATCTACAGTTTTTGAAATGAGTACTAATGATTACTAATAAAGTTTTATAGAGATAAAACAATTTGTATTTTTACTTGTCGGACAGGAAAGCAATTTCTCTGTTTATTTCCCATTTGACATTATGAGCCTCAGTTGCCCTGATCTTGTTTCCGTCCTTCCAGAGGTGACTGTTCCTGTGAGCATGAAGGAGGTAGGGGGCTACATAGAGAAACAGGTGGCCTACTTGTCAGGTAAGGTCTGTTCATACAACAAACCCCAAAGTAAGATGACATAACAGTTTATTCTCAGTCCTAGGCAAACGTGTCCAAACCTCAAGTCATTAGAAACATATTTTAAAAGTCAAAAAGAAACAAATAGCTCAAAAGGTGACTGCCAACATGTTTTCTTCAATATAATTCTTTTTTTTTTTCACCCCAGGTGGCCGTGGTGAAGATTCCAGTGTTATCATCACCCTCCCAGAATGCTCAGCTTTCAGTGACATCCCAGAGGAGGCTTTGGCCAAAGTCTTTACATACCTCACTCTCATCCCTCGGTGTGTCCTCTTCTGTTCCTGCACTGCACCAAAATAGCTGCGCTTATATTCCCAGCACAGTTGGCTTTCACACGCCCCCCTAATATCAGCAGTGCCAATGCACACCACCCCACATTTTTTTGTAGTAAAACACATAACATCATAGAGTTTAAGTTTAGTTTTCAAGCCACTTTTATTGTAACAGTTCACAATGCCCCTTCATGATACTGTTTTTTTTTCTAATTTGCTTTTTTGTTTGAAAGCTCAGATGCAACCTTCAGCAGTTCATTGTGTAATGTGACACCCGTGTACTATTTTGCTTTCAGAACGAGGCAACCAGGAGTTAAGTTCATCATCATTTTAGACAGAAGACTGGATACGTGGGCCTCTATCAAAACTGCACTTGCCAGAATAGCAGTGAGTTTGATCAACAATTTATTTTTGGACTCAAATATGATTGATATGACACTTTAGATGTCACACAGGATGTATGAAGCATTTTTATTTTATTTCATTTTATCATCTATTTACATTGGAGAATTACATTATTTGCACCAATCAGATTGTGGGGTTTCTCTGGAGCTGCCCGTGGTGCTGAAAGCGTCAACCGGCTGACGCGTATTTTTTTTTCTCTCAGGCAAAGTTTGAAGGGTCACCCTGGTTTGCTCCGCTCTATTGCGTATTGAATGCATGAGTCGGCAGAAAAAAAGTGATGCCGTGGAGGGGGAAGGATGAGGAGGGCGGGAAGGCGGGAGGAAGATGTTGCAGTCAGCGCTGCCACCTTCCGTGTGTGAGGCTGCAGGCAGCCTGCAGCGGCTTAACAGCCAGTTAGGAAACGCAATACCGAACCGACATGGCTTCTACCGGCATGAGCGACCGCTTTTACCGGCGAGGGATGCCGAAGATCCAGTGCAGTCCGGTAACTGCATACGATTTTTTTTTTCATCGTCTGAACAGCTAGGGGGACGTGTGTTTGTTTGTTTATTTATTTATGATTTCTTCTGTGTTTTGGAGGGGGCGGGCAGGGTTAATGCGGCAGCGGTTCAGGCTGAGCAAAGTGCTGCAGTACTTTTTCGCAGGTATCCGGCCGGGATCCCGAATGAAAGTGATACGTGTTTTAAACCGTGGTCGTCCGTGTTCAGACATGAAGAAATAAATAAAAAAAATGAAAAAATAAATAAATGAAAAAATAACCCAAAAAAGGTAAAAGTTGCGTCACATAAAAATGCATCGAAACTTAAAAATCCACTCGCCGGATTCGATCAGATTAGTTTCTTTCGTGACGTATCGTTTTAATCCGTGGTGTCAAACAGATTTATTTGACTGCCTTTGAGCCAGTCAAATAGTCCAGGTTGTATTTTGCAGCATTTCTTAAGCTATACCGCATTATTGTGGGCTGTTTCAAATATTTTTGGCGCCAAATTCCAACAGACAGTGCGAGGTGTAAGATACTAAGAGGTTTAAGTTACTGGAGAAAATCAAAAAAAAGGATGTATGTATGTTTGCATGTATGTGTATTTATACATATATGTATGGATATTTTATTTACTCAAACTAGAGGCTATTCTACAAATACGATTTAGTAATTTGAATGTTTTCAGCAGTATTAAATACCCAAAAGGATTTCTAGTCTAGTTACGACGTAGAGACAGTGTTAACTGTTGTGATATTACTGCATGATATTATATGTCGTGTCTATCAGAGGGACAGCACAGTTTAGATGTTTTGGAGATCAGGTCAGAGAAGCCAGACTGAGATTATTCGGTCATGTACGGAGGAGGGATAGTGAATATAGAGTATAGGTAGATATATTGGTAGAAGGATCCTGGGGTTGGAACTGCCAGAGATCTAGATAAATGTTGTGTATTATATACTGAATAGTCTCATCCTCGCGTTTTTCCACATGATGACAAGAATGTGTTTTTAATGAAAATATTAGGAACATATCATCAACTAGACATTAAAATTTATAAATCAAAATGAAAAAAGTAAATCAGTTAAATATATGTAGTTCTGTATCAAGTTCAGTTTTTCCTCTGGAAATTTTCTGAAGTACAAGTACAAAGTACTATCAAAATGGAAACATTTTTTGTTAAAGTACTGCTCATTAAATATTCTACTGAGTTACATTTCTTAAGTTGATGAACTGAGACACTTTTTGTACACACGTCCATATGACTATGCCACACATTTCAATCAAATTTCCCCTTAACTCAAATACAAAACCAGAACCCAGTATGTAATCAATTGTAGCAACAGAGTTAAAAAACATTTCTAGAGATTCAACAAGACATTTCTACTATGTTGAAAACTGTACGCATGAATGC
Source organism: Fistularia tabacaria (assembly GCA_901007705.1). Taxonomy (NCBI): domain Eukaryota; kingdom Metazoa; phylum Chordata; class Actinopteri; order Syngnathiformes; family Fistulariidae; genus Fistularia; species Fistularia tabacaria. Next base: position 193,040 of record CAAKHD010014184.1, read on the forward strand.
TCCTGGACACAATTTTTTTTTTCCATTATCTGAGACCACTTGCATGTAATGCAAAAAACTTCTTGTCCAAATTGTAATTTTTCAGTCATAAACTGTGAGTTCTTTCTCTTTATGTCTCTATACATTTGGGTGAGACAGCCGGATGCACATATATCACAGTATTTTTCACGAAAGAACGGTTGTGCTGATGATATAGTGCTATGTCCAATATTGTATGTAATGATAGCACATTCATGCAGTCAGGCACTGACCTCACATGGCCTTGTGGATGATATACAGCGCGTGATACGCATGTAAGTGTCGTCGAGACAGAATCTTAAATCCATTTGTCTGACAGTAATTGGCAGAGTGAGAGAAATGAGACTTAAAGCCTCTTCTGTCCGATACAGCGGCTTAGAGCTTGTCAACTATTTTCTGTTTCTTTTCAACTTTTATCCAACTGTCTTTTTAACACAGCAGTAAAACTGCAGTTAAGTATCTTTGCTTGAAATAACTATTTAACATTATTGTACGCTGCAGACATTGGATATGTATTTTTTTTTCATACCAAAATCTTTGTTTGCTCCACGATCAAAATATCGTTTTTCCTTTTTTCCCCCAACTTCAAGGCTTCCTTTCCTGGGAATCTTCAGCTGGTTCTGGTGCTTCGACCCACCAGCTTCTTCCACCGCACAGTCACAGATCTAGGCTTTCGCTTTAGTCAAGAGGACTTTATGCTCAAGATGCCAGTAAGCAAGTTTTTACAAAGCCCCCCCCCCCCCCCCCCCCCCAAAAAAAATTTTTTTTTTGTTTTTTTTTTGGTTTTAGGT
>CAAKHD010014184.1:193868-222305 GCA_901007705.1 Fistularia tabacaria
CTTAAAAATGCAAAAAAACATTTTTTTAAAAGCCCCCCCCCCCCCCCCCCAAAAAAAAACAATTTTGTCTTTGTCTTTATGATACTGATACCTATTCGTGGAGATAATTCACATTGATCTACTGATTTTTTTTATTGTATCCATAGAGCTTAACCTCAGGAATTGCTTACCTCTATGTATATACCAGATAGCTCCTTAGTATAAGTGTCCTCTCAAAGATGTTGAAAACTATACCCAACTGAAGTATCATTTATATATCAGTAAAATGCATACCTCCCAATAATTCCTAAACCTGGTATGGTTTCTGGATGTACATTTAGTCTTTAGAATATTTTTCTTTTTCCACTATTAGGTAGTGATGCTGAGCTCTGTCACAGACCTGCTGCGCTATATTGATGAAAACCAGCTGACATCGGAGTTTGGAGGCACTTTGGACTATTGTCATAGTGACTGGATTGTCTTACGGACGGTAATTAGCAGATTTTCACATTACAGGAGACGGGAGAGAGTTTGTGTTTAATAAAGGCTACAGGTAATACTACAGTTAATCACCCTAATACTATTACATAGTATTGGAGTTTAATAGATGGCATTTGTGTGCTTGTTTTTATGTGTTTGCTCTTTCAATGCAGGCAATTGAAAGTTTTGCTGTAACAGTCAAAGACATTGCGCAGATGTTGCAGGCCTTTGGCACTGAACTGGCAGAAACTGAGATGCCTGATGAGGGAAAAGCAATTGAGTATCTCCTTGAGTCACATAGTGAGAAGTACAGGAAGCTCAAGGTAAGTGTTGATGTTTTTTAAAAGTAATGTCTATTTTCACCCAAATGCAAATAATTTCTTACAAGGGCCTTAAACAGTAAAGAGCATAGATCCCTCTTTGGGCTACTGTATAAAACTGTAGAGAGTTGAAACAAGTGGGAACATTTTGAAGCAGAGCTAGCGGATGTTTGAAGTCATTGGAGAAGCTGATAGTCTTCTGAGTGAAAGATCTTTGGTTAAATCAGACAAAGACCGAAAATGTTTTCATTTATTTTTTTCAATATTTTTTATTTCTAACATTATACTCCCTTGCCCTCTCTTCAACCATGACAGAATTAACAAAGCATCAGTATGGCATGCTTTCCTCGAAGCCTAAAACACTATCCTCAAGCTGTTACATATACTGTATGGCGAAGAAATACACAGCTTACAGCATTTAATCCTTGACAGAATCTTTTCATGTTAACTGGACCTGAAGTTTCACCTCTTAATTCGAACTGAGCCTCTTGGATGAGAGGTGAAATGTCTTCAAAGGAAGAAATTCAAGTCCAATTACCACAAAAATATTTTGACAAGGATCAATTATGACCTGACTGAGATGACTGAGAGCCTCCAAAGACACCTTACAGCATTAGGGACCTTTTCATAAGAGTTTGTTCACTTTCAATTTCAAATGTAAAATAATTAAAATGTTAAAACATTGAATGTAATGGAATGAAAGATCTCATTCAAATGGAGAGACATTTAATCCTGTGATTCTGAACAAATAGGTCGATATAACTTCCTGTTCAGTGATGAGTCCATTCTGCTTGACTTTGATAGGATGCAATCAGGTCTGTGTCAAAAGAGGCATTTCATCTCCTCTCAAGCCTGGAGACCACTGAGAAGGAAGATGACATTCAGTGGGATGTGAAGCTGGACCTGGAGACTGTGAAACGGTAAGCTTTCCTATCGTAGCCTTTTCCTTTCTTGATCTTGGTATTTTATCAGTGACATTCTTAAAAATATATTGATATTTTTAGGATGAATGTGATTTTTTTTTCAATCTAAAGTTGTCTAACATTTTGGTCTTGTTTCTTCATGTGCCATAGTCAAAGTGAATCTCATGAGGTCAACTGACTGATCTTACAGTGCAAAGCAAAATGTTTTAATGTTCCTTTTTAGGCTTCTCGCACAACTCAGAGACATGGAGTTGGCTTTTGATGGGTTCTTTGAGAAGCACCATCTAAAACTCCATCAGTATCTGCAGTTACTTAGATACGAACAAAGCTTTCAAGAGGTAAGCATTCCATGTGTTTGTGATATACAAGTGCACCGTAATAGTAAGAAATATTAAGATGATAAAATTGACCTCTAAAGCCTATGGAACACATTTTGCTTGGTGCCACTCAGACAAATATGGCATCTGTGGATTCATGCTCCTCAGAGGGTGATCATTCATTCAATGAATTCATGTTCCACCACAAGAACAAAAATTTCTGTGATCTTCTACTGTTTATAACATTTAAGTGAAAATGACTAAAATGTTTGTTTTGCAAGGCTGCACCAACTATAGCAAACTAAAAATACAGTAAAGAAACGATGAGACAGAGACAGGAGATGACTTTACTGAATCCTCCTCACTATGAAGAGGGCAGCATGGACACTCCTGCCTACAATATTAAAGAAATGTCATAGAAATAGCCATGGTTTTGTTTAAACCCCAGATTCCGTTACTGTTGTTGTAAGACTATAGCAAACTCCGGACAAGCTAGAATTTTGCAGCCACTTTTGGTGCAGCCACATAAGTCGTTACTATCCGCCCAATGACTGTAGCATTCATTGTACCAAAGGACCTAGCTCTAAAGAATTTTCAGTATCAACAAGCTTTATACATCTTCTAGGTAATTATAAAGTCAGCTGATCTCTGCCATCAACAAGCTCAAAAACAAATTATTTTACAATATATATATAAATGAATGATTAACATGTTAATGAATTAGGTCAGAGAGTATTTCACAATGCTACCTATTCACATCTAACACTTTAGACAAATGGGCAGCTATCACCTACAGTTCAGGCTTCAATTAGTGTTTGCCCCGTGTTACCATAGCAATACATTTACCAACATATGAATTAAGGCAACGTCGCATGCTTGTTTTCATTCTACCGGGCCAAGAAACGTGCAACAATTATACATTTTTGGGGAGGACGTTTGCACACGTATACATCCTTGAATACACATATATATGAAAAGAAGTTAACTTTTCCCCCCTCCGGTGTGGGCACAGGTCAGCTGTGAAATGTCTCTATATCTCCATTGTTATTCTTTATCTTCCACTTTCAATTAGCTCCCGCACATGTTTGTCAACATCCAGTTCTCACTGAAACAGTACTGAAATAGTTATCTTTGCAGAGTAAGGCCGTTGAGCTTTATTTCTAAATGAATAATTCAATTGTTAGAATTCTTTGAGTGTGGTATTCTGCTAAAAATTTTTCCACTTACAATTCAAAAAGCTATATGTTTGTAAACTGTAAATGTTTGGAATAGTTTGGATGATACGTTCAAAAACAATAGAAGCAAAAGAAGCAAAAGACAATAAATGCATTCAAAAAATAATTCAAATATAAGGCAATAAGCAGCTACACAGAACTAGAACAAAATAACACATAAAATCTTCTGTAAATAGCTTCTTCTTTGTTTCTTGTTTTTTTTCTTCCTCTCTGTCTTTATGATAGAATATTTAATATTATTATGTTCTTGTTTTGGTGATTGTTGGGGTTGCCGTGTGCTTGGTGCTCTGAATTGTAGTTGAGTTGTAATGGGGTTTGGCTTTTAATAAGTGTTTCACTTCAGCCAAAACCCTTTCAGTCATTGTTTTGTGTTTTGTAGTTAATTGTGGTTAAGCATGTCTGACTCAAGATACTGACTGAATAAATAAATAAATAAATAAATAAAATCTAATCAAAACTATAGAATCCCCTTGGGAGTATATCAGTAAGATTATAGGTAGGATGGGTAATCACTGAATATTTCAAGTTGGCATCATGTTTATTCCAATAGCAACTGGGGTGGTGACTGATAAGATATTTTTGTCCTTGACTCAGGTTTCATTTACTTTGGGGTTTGTATAGTTCACAGTACTGGGATCTTAGCATTATTTTAAACTCGAAGCATGAGCTGTGATTTAAAGGAGAAAACACTAGAGGGCAGGCTAAGCCCACCAATCCATTCCAACATACTTCTCTTTGTAGGTAGCATTACAGCCACTGATTTCCACAGTAGCTTAAATCTAAAACCTCACTATTAACGCTGCCTTTCAGTAATTTCCAAAAGGGAGCTGTCTGATTGCCTCCCTGTCTGCTGGTTGCCGTGTTAACGTGTTGCAAACACAGGCAAGTTATGCAAGTTATGACTTTGCTTAAATATCTTGGTCAGTGGGCATCTCTGGTAGATCCTTGGCAAACTTGCAAACCAGATTTGGATCGATATTTGACTGACAACAGATTAACTGCCATGACAATGACAAGTTTCAATCATAGGCTAAGGAACATTGACCATGGTGCTTGATATGGAGCATTTCCCTAATTGGTGTTTCTCGTCCTACAATTGGTTATCTGTGGGTAAATACCTATACTTGTTTATGTAGTTATTTTCTTCTTCTTCACAGCTGATCAATCTTTTTCATCAGACCTCAGGTCTTGGTTGATGGGTTGCAAATGTGAGAAACAATTCACAGAGAGTGGGTCAATTGCACGTGCTTATCGTATACCTGCCTGATCAGTATTCCTTGATCGCCAAGCGAGTGTCTATTATGATTATGTGGCTGTCCCTGTGGCATTATGTTGTGGAGGTTTTTCATTTCTTTCCGTTTCTTTCAGTGCTTCCTGATGTAAATCAAGTACTAGCAGATGGCATTCAGATAGTGCATATCATCTCCCCCTTTGGATGCTTCTTTTGAGCCCTCTGCAGGCTGCAGATATGGTGGTATGTGTGTGATGTGTCTGCTGTCTCTGATCGAGCTCTGGTTCTGCTCAAAATGTCACTGGCTCTTGCTTTACACTATCCGGAGGCTGTAGTTCTTGGCTTGATAAATCTGGGAATGGCTGGCCTTTGGCATCTTTCCACTGTAATGTCCGCTCCCAGGCACAAGAGTGGTGAGAGTGCTGGCATGTAGACAGTGCCCAGACACTCTGTATTGATTAATACATTATTTATGTTTCTAATTTTGAATAAAACCTCTTGTAGAACACATTAGTAATGACCTTTCTGAAGAACAGTGGCTGACTTGGTCCTGTCATCACATTCCAGAGTAGTCCCTTTTGCAATTCCTTGGTGTCTGTGGAGTTTTCTTGTGTTTTTTTTATTGCTTCTTTTCCCCAGGTCCGGCATAAGCTCCTTTCTCTTAAAATTCTCCTCGTTGACCTTGAACTGTAGGTTCTATAGACTTAGTCTTAGTTTACCCACTCTACACTTCTCTGTGATTGCTGCAAGCTTTGTATGATGATCCTGTAAGGCCTCCGATTCAGTTTTTCAGCAGTTCACAACACAGTGTTGTCTGTGATGGGTTCGAAAACTGAGCTCTGGCAGTTTATGCTGTATTTGCTGGCATACTTCTTGGGCCACAAACACACAAAATGATAGAATTTGTTGCCCCAGGTTATCCAGGTATCCTGTAGCTGCTGTACTCATCGTCTACATATCAGGAAGGCTGCACATGTTTCCCTTAAGGTGAAGTTGCAGGGAGATGAAATGAGAACTCGTCATGAATTTATGCAAACACTTGGGCTTGAAGTTACCTTTGCACTAATTCAGCTGTTCATCATAGTCACCGTGAAGATGCTTCTCGATTCCACCATACGAACATCCCCAGGGATGATGAAGCGCATTCGCCCAAAATGCTCATTGATTGGACTCCACGGTGGGGTCCTCTGATTGCTCTTATTACCACAGTATTTATTAAGAATATTTGAATAGTGTTCTATTTAGCATAAATAGATGACTGACCTGGTTTGGCTCGGTAACAATGAAAAAAAAACATTACAATATACCTCAATAATATCACAGATCATACAGCATGAAGTCTTGTCTACTTGCTGAAAATAATGTAAAAGTTAATCTTTTTTTTTTTTTTTTTTTTTTCTTATTTTCACTCTGTGTATATGTCCTTTCTGGTTTATAGATGGAATCTTGTCTGGGGCGTCTGATGACTGAGGAGAGAGGGGTCTCTGTGTCTGTTGACACTCTCCCTCAGACAGAAGAGGCTCTGAAGCAGGTGGACAGTTTGATGTCAGTTGCCAAGGTCAGTGCTTCTCAGTTGTAGTGTGTTTGATTTTCCAAATTAAGGAAAGTAATTGCATGCATCTACTTAGTACATCTGTTAAGTTTACATATGATGGTCATACAGTGTACAGTCCATACCGTTTCCCGCTAACTTGTGTTGGTTTCTTGCCCTGTAAGGATGTAATGTCTCGAGCTCAGATCATCATTCTTCATGGACATCAGCTCTCAGCAGGGCACCACTATGCTATGGCTCTCATCATGCAACGATGCAATGAGCTCCGCCATCTCTGCGATACACTCAACAGTGCTCTCAAGACAAAACACTCTCATCTACTACAAATCAACCAGCTCCTGCTTTCTCTTCAACATGTATGATGACTACATCTACTCAGACATAGATCTCATGTCCCAAATGATTCTTTAAGGTCAAATGTATGTGTTGATCACCCTCAGGCCCAGACCTGGTGTGACGATGGAACATATATGATAACCAATCAGCCTGCGGAAAAGATCCAGTGTAAGGAGCGGGCACAAGCTGCTTTGAAGAACTTTGAGAGGTTCCTAGATAAGGTGCCATCTATGTTGAGGTCAGGACCTGAAGTTCTGGCCATGGAGTATGAAGCCATCATCACTCCTCAGCTGCAGGTCAGCTGCATCTAGGGGGAGGTCCCTTGCTTTAAAGAAACAACAATAAACCTAAAATTAAGACTAAGTTGTTTTCTACTCACTCCCATGATGGAATAGCAAGTGACTGCAGAACTTTCTGTGGATAATGAAGAAATTTGTAATTTTTGGATTAACCAGACCTTTGTTTTTATTCATAAATATTTTTCTATTCCTTTTAAAATTGAATCACCAACATCTGTGTCCTAATCTGTTAGTCACAGATAGGCAAAACATTTGAGAAGCACACGGCAGTACAGCAGATGATCAAGAACCAACTGGCTTGTCTGAGAAAGATGGCTGACAGACATGTCCGACCATCTCAACTAGTAGCTCCAAAAGCTGAAAACCCACCAAGATCCAAGTCACCCCTCTTCTCCCCGAAGCATGGTACAGTATAATTAACAACAGAAAGAAATTTGTGTTTAGCGTTTGTGTCACGTCAGTCATAGACGCTAAGAGTGGTAATTTTTTTTCTCTTTTTTTTTTTAGTACATATTATGTAAATTCCTTAAATTTCCCTTCCTCCCACTTTCCAATTCATAGTGCTAGGTCTAACTTCAGCCCCTTGTGCTTAGTACCAACCCCCCCACCTTTTGGATCTTTCCTTGAGGCATCATAGTTCAATTGACACATCACAGGGTGCCCGAGGAAAGGGCTCCTGAATGGGCTCCGGGGTCAGCAGGCCACATATACAAAAAAAAGCAAGACCATGGGTAGAGGGAATGATGTGTCTACTGGGATATCCCTGACTGCTCTATTAGTCCAAAGAGCTGCTATAATACCATATGCGGGTCGTATACATTAAAGAACCTTTCATCTTCCCTTGTATCCTAAGGGAGGATGTACAAAGTGAGCCATATACAGTAGTTCCTAATTAATACTGTATGTGCTATCTTTCATGTTTTATCCAAAGAATGTCTTCATCCATAGAGCATTTGAATGTGATGAGAAAATATCCTTTTATTTTTGCACATTAATATCATTATGACATTTCCCCCTCCAAAATATCAAACTACTATAATGACATTATTAAAAAGAAGTATTGTGTGAATAATTATGAACTACAGTACTGGTGGAATCTGACTCCTTCGATACTCACCCATAAAAGAGTAGATGAAAGGAAATGTGGCATATGCATAGTGTGCACATGGACTGAGTTGAGTCTGAATGGTTATGTAAAGATTATGCTGCAGCAATCAAAACGACACCGACACTCCTCCAATCGCTCCTGGAGATCTGCAAAGTACATCTCGAAAGGAGACAACCGATTTCCATTGAATACCTCAAATGTCTACCATGAATGATTCGTCATAATGGCTGAGATAAAAAGGTCACGGCATGGCAAGCAAACGCCTTCGAGGGATTCGCATCATATTCAGTTTGCCATTAAAAAACTAATTGGGTTCAATGTACTGTAAGCTCTTAAATAAGGCATTTCGTACGCATGTCTTCTCAAAGCATATGGAAATATGGCATTGTGGATTACTTCAATGAACTTCAAGGAGCTGCTGATCATGTATCACTTACAGGTGATGGTTTGAAGTTCACATTTGACCTCTCTCTGCCCGGAAAGAGAGCAAGCCGGAAAAGTCCCAACCCCAACGCTAGAAAAGTAAGAAAGTATCGGAAAAAAAATCGTAGTATTTATTTGTATCATCGCATTTTATCTCTAAATACACCCATGGTATGACGTGTATTATTCACAGTTTGCACAAATAATATGTTCCATGGAGTTTAGCTAAATTTCTAAAGGTATTGTCCATGGTGTGCTCAGATAGAGGTGATTCATGACTACCAGGAGAGCCAGGGCTGTTTGTCATACAGTCTGGAGGGAGAGGACAGCCCAGATCTCCTAAAGCGGTGAGGAGGAGGCCTCCATCTGTCCGTCCTTAGCACTCCTGATGTTGTTTACTTTGCAATTCTCTTTGTGTCGTACTAATGAAGCCCCCTGGCGCTCTTTGTCTTCTTCTCCTGTCCCTTTCTGTGCATGTATGTATTGTGTCCCAGTCATGTGATGAGGGAACTCATAGAGACAGAGAGAATCTATGTGGAAGAGCTACTGTCAGTGCTGGTGGTATGAATAAAACATATTTTACAAGTGTCACCTTTTTTTTTCAAATAATTCTTGTCAAAGCATTTTAAATCCCAATTGCTAATTGATACTTATTTGCTAATTCAAACACTGTGCATTCAAGTCTTTGGTTATAAATTGCAGGGTTACAGGGCTGAGATGGACAACCCCGCTATGTCAGAGCTTCTTCCCCCGACCCTGCGTAACAAGAGAGACATCCTCTTTGGAAATATGCCAGAAATTTACAATTTTCACAGCAGGCAAGTCATTCATAACTCACATTGCACAAAAAGCTGTTTACCATGCAAGAACAGAGCCATGTACGGGCTTGTGCTATGCAGCTACACAAAACAACTAAATCACATTTTTGTAAGACGCATCACTGAAGAATAAACTCATGGAAAAAATAGGACACTGTGTTGATCTGTTTTCTTGGAAATGTAGCTTTAAGGGATATTTAGATCGTGACATGAACAGTACTATGCTGTTTTCATTGTAAAAAGCAAATTGGTGACAACTTTCTCTTTGAATATAACTTGTTCAAACAGCTTAGGTAAGGATTTCTGAAGGTTATCTTATGGTATATGTATATAACTGCTTTTAACTTTAGCTTTGTCAATTTCAGTTTCTTAAAAGCCATTTTAAACAGGCAAGATACAAAGTATTCCAATTACCATTATGACTATGATGATACAGCAGTTACCAAGTAATATATTTCTTAGCTTTAATTACTATATTTAGATTTTGAGATCTAGTTCTTCATGAGAATTATCTGGATTTGCAGTGTTTTTCTTCAGGATCTAGAAGGATGTCTAGAGTGTCCTGAAAGTGTGGGGCTTTGTTTTCTGAAGAGGGTGAGATAGATCAATTTTTATCTATTGTTTTTTTTGACAGTTTTATTTGATTTTATAACTGATATCGTACATTTTTCTTCTTTCCGATATACCCAGAAAGAGACTTTCCAGATGTATGAATGCTACTGTCAGAATAAGCCACGTACTGAGGCCCTTTGGAGACAATTCTCGGATTGTGCCTTCTTCCAGGTCAGAATTAAGTAATTATTGGTTACTTTAAACAATTTGTTTATGCTGTCATACCAAAAAAATGAAAGCAATTGTCATTATTTTGTTTTGAAATATAAGTGGTTTAAAAATGCATTCCCTGTTAAGGAGTGTCAAAAAAAGCTGGAGCATAAATTGGGCTTGGATTCCTACCTTCTGAAACCAGTCCAGCGCCTCACCAAATACCAGTTGCTGCTCAAGGTTTGACAGAGAGCAGAAGCATGTACACACAACCCCCGCAATGACACACCGAGTGTGACACGCTATGCTAAGGCATCTTGATATTTTCCATGACTGACAATAGAACGTGAAGTACTCACAAAAGCGGTAGTGACTTTTGAGTAATTGTAACACACACATGGAAATCAAAAGTATTGAGGGACAACCAAAAAATTACCAGACATAAAATCCTTACCTGCCTAGTCTTATATTAACTCTGACAGTTATTTAAATGTTATTAGTGCTTGCTGAAACGTATGATGTTGTCCCATAACGTTTTGGATCAGACCATTTTATATGCTCATTTTAGCAGAGAAGCATTCCAGCCTTATTCCTGTGTTTTATATACCTACTACTGAGTGACTGATTTATTTATATAAAAACAAGCAGTCTAACTGGTTATGAAAATATCTGTGTTGTTTATAATGAATAAATAGCTGCAGCCATAATAAAGACTGACCTCCAAGAGTAGTCACTGCACTCAGTTAAATCCATCTCTTACACACCAGCAATGTAACTGCCAAAAGTATCCCCAAAGGTCAAGGAAAACATTATCTAAAAAGAGAAGGCCATTTAATATGTCTTTTGAGTATGCCAATGATACATCACATTGTTGCAATAAATATATTTTATAATATATTCTAGACAGTAGTTTATTTAGACAAGCTGGGCTCTGTTTAAACAGAACAAGGGCTAAGTTTATATGAATTGGTAAATTGCCAGTAAGAATTGAAGACATCAGGATTCCCTCATCCTTAGTGATATTTTGATTTTTTTTTTAGCCCATTCATTAACGCTTGTAGAATTATTTGCATGCTGCTGATTTATGAGTATATTTTCAGGAACTGCTGAAGTATAGCACGGATTGTGAGGGGATCGCTGAGCTGCAGGGGGCACTAACAGCCATGCTGGATCTTCTCAAATCAGTCAATGACTCCATGCATCAGATAGCCATCACCGGTTATGAGGTGAGCCAAATTTGAATCCTTTGTCCAATGATTTCTTGAAACTAGAACTGATTTTTTTAGAAATACGACTAACACATGTTTTAGGGTAAAACAATATATAATAAATGTTTTCTCTGCTTTTTATTTGTTAACTCAACCCAGGGAGATATTTATGAGCTTGGTCGTGTATTGATGCAAGGCTCTTTCAACATATGGATAATCCATAAGAGAGGCCCCACTCGCATGAAGGAACTGGCACGCTTTAAGCCGATGCAGCGACATCTTTTCTTGTATGAGAGAATGTTGCTCTTCTGCAAGAGGAGGGAGGAGCATGGAGATAGCTGTGAGAGGACCCCATCATACAGCTTTAAGCATTGTCTCAAAGTTAGTCTTTTTTCATCACACGAGACTTGAACCAGTGCTTGGGGCTCATTCGCTGCTTTTTTACTAGAATACCACCAGTTTCTTACATAGATTAATTGTTCACTCTTTCATTTTAGGATTTAATCCATTTAAAACTCAAATGGGTATTCATCAAACAAAATGTTTTGTTGATACAATATTAATCTTCATGTGGTATTGCAAACTTAATCTCCTATCTCATTCTTAAAATTACAGAGCCATTTGAATACACAGTACAGCATTTATTCCTGTGATTAAACATTTACATTAACAGGGTGATAAAGATCAATAATTGTACAGAACGGATATCTGGATTTTCTTGTTATGGTATGAATACACACCCTAAATGGGAAGACATCAAAAGTCGATAATTAATGGTCAGTATTCCCTAAATTACATTTTTACTTGAGATTGTCATAGAAAGCGTGCAATGAATAACTACACTTTAACCTAGAGCCCAAGTACAAGCTGCTCCATTTAAATGATCTGGACACATAATTCTATCCATTAGATCCGTGTTTACCCTGCTATTACATGTCAAATGGCGGCTGTTAAAAAAAAAAGGTTTGTCATCCTGTTTGAAACTCATCACGTCATTACTAAGTAAGTGATCAGCTGGACCTTATGCATTTCTCCTAGACTTCTTTTGTTATGCACTGATGTTCTGAGGCTGTTGGCAGCTGGCACCTCGCCCACAACTGCTGCTCTTGATTTATTATTGAGGATGCGGGTAGGAAGCAGTCACACAGCGGAGGTGTGAGCAAGTGTTTGTGTACTGACAGGACAGATGTGTTACATGATGTAAGCCTGATGCATGATAGGTTGTTTGTGCTGCTAGTCCTAATTTCACGAGTGTGCCGGTGTCAACTGTGCATGTCTCTTGGCAGATGACTGCTGTGGGGATCACAGAGAATGTCAAGGGAGATGTGAAGAAGTTTGAGATCTGGTACAGTGGCAGAGAAGAAGTGTACGAGGTTCAGGTGAGGGAGTCTAAAAGCATTGACTGTCAGATTTTGTGTTCAAATATTGTGACTTATCAGCAGATATAGGCCAAAAATTAATTTGAACACTATAGCAAACTACTGTGAGAATGTTTGGGTGGTTGTAGTGTTTCTGTCATCTCCCAGGCTCCAACAGTGGAAGTGAAGATGGCCTGGCTAAGTGAGCTGCGCAGAATCCTGACGAACCAGCAGAAGCGTCTCAGAGGTCCGTAGCGAGCTCGAGTCTTTATGGTTTAGAGAATCTTAGCAGGTTTTGACAACTAACTTCAGAGCTTCTAACCACGTCCCACAGCCTTAAGAGAGGGGAATTTGGGGGCGTTGTGGACATTGGTACTTGGACTCTTTTCGCGACACCACTTTTCCAAATAACATTTAGTAAATATTCACCTAGGTGTTTGCCCTGTGAATGCTGTGAAACTGTATTTGACATCCTTTCTCTTTTCAAAGATGAAGTGTATCAGCATGGCCAGATGCAGCTCTCTCCATCAGTTTCTGAGAGGTCAGTGCCCGGTCGCTTCTCAGTGGTTTTATGTTAGGATATGATGATAGACAGTAGGCCTGTGCCAAATAACCATGCAGTCATTATTACTTGCTTCTGAGTAATTCTACAGAAACTGTTCTGATCGGACTTCTGATGTTTTTATCAATAGAAAATATGGATTTTTGTATTTTACTGTAAGGCTATTGTACAATAACTGCCACGGCCCCAGAAAAGTGGGACAAATTGTGCTATACTAATATAGATCATTTTTCAGCAATAAATCAACTGAATGTTCAGCACATTGTTTAATCACAAAGTGAAGGATAGATGCAGCTCAAAAGAATTTCTACTTCTGCACAGCACGTGAGTGCTGTGCAGAAGCTATTCAAATAGTTAACACTTGCCTGTTAACGATTATTGCCAAAAAAGTTGTAGAAAATAATCTCTGAAAATGGTAACATATTTTTGCTGTGCCTGGGTGGAATAATAAAAAAAGAAATTGTGAAATTATTATCGTTTGCAAGTTAATCGTAAAGTTGGCATGCAACAACCTTCAGAACATGTTTTGCACAAATCCATCTGGAAACCGTCATGTGGAAAATAATTTCTCCTTTTATTTTGAAGTGATGGGGAGTATGTTATGCATTAATGAGTTTGAATGCAGGCTCTTTTGGATTGGCTTCAATTTCCCTACAATAATGAGGTTTCTGAATGAACAGTTTTCATGGAATCATTCTGCTATCGGTGTGTCTCCCATATCATAACACCTTGAGGAATATATGTAAGTGTGTCCTCCACATTGGTCGGTGAAGGTAGAAGGTGGGTGCAGGCACCACTCTCTCCACTGCTGTCTGGTTGCCTCTCCCTACCACTCCCATCCCCCTGCAGGGGCATGCGGCCATCCAGAGGGTTTCCCAGGGGCTGTCTGCCGGGGCTGGACTTTGTCTCACTGTCGGCTGATGTGTTTCTCTGCCTACGATCCCGGAGCCCTCGTCCCCGAAGCCCCCGGCAACGGCCCCGGTCACGCCCCCGCCACCGCCCCCAGCGCCACTGACCTGCCCTAACGCTCAGTGGTAAACTTAGCCTGGCTCACTTCAACTTGCCCTGGCATGTATCAGCTTTTGGCCCCAATTATGGATGAGGTTCTGGGCTGCTGTGTTTGCATACTTCATCACTTGCTACCTCTTTTGTAACCTTCATTCTAATAATACAGGTAATCTGCTCTAATTACCACATATGACATATGCTAAATGCATGTAAGCACTATGGAGGACACGCAGAAAGAAGATTTTATTTTGGTTTCATGCCATTGTTTCTGTTGTTGTTTCACTTATGTATTTATTTGTTCAATTTTAAAGAATTTTTTGTTGTTTTACATGAAAGCTGCTTTTAAAGATGAGTCCCATTTCTGAAGATCTGTCCATATAACATGAGGGGTAATTCAGGAACATTTTTTAGCATTTCATAAATCAGTGAATATATCACTAAGAAAGGATCTTGATGAATCGAGAACAGATCTTCCCTTACGGTGGTACGTGCACTGTGTTAATCAGTGGAGTCCAACTTCCAACTCGATTCAGAGAGCTTGCTGTGTTCTGTCATGCTATTTTGCTGGTCCTTCAATGGTTGAGGCCATGTAACAAACAACTGGAAAGATGTGTTCACTGACACTGATCTGGGGACAGCTTTTGTTTAGTTTCTCCCAATTTACTGCATAGTTTTGATTTAGGAAGAGAGAGCTGACCCTGGACTATGTGACTGAGAATAACATCTATCCTGCAGCTGTCTGCTGAATTTGAAGAGCACTTGTACATGTTGTTGTGTGTTATTCCACCAGCAAGCAGCAGAGGGCATCAGTGAGCTCAGAGGACACCGAGTCAGGCAGTCCAGATCCCCAGTCCCACTCCCCAAAACACCTTATCAACCGCAGGAGTAAGTATATCTCATCATCTCACATTTTAGCCTCAGGTAGGAAGATACTTAGTTACTAAATCATAGAGATGTGGGATTGATTGTTATTCCAGGCGGCAAAGTGGCGCGATGGTTAGCGCTTCAGCCTCACAGCACAAAGGAGCTCGGTTCGATTCTGACAAGGGGACCTTTCTGCGTGGAGTTTGCATGTTCTTCTCATGTCTGCATGGGTTTCCTCCCACAGTCCAAAAACATGCAGCAAGTTAATTGGAAAAAACTGGGAGAATTGCCACGAATGTATTTGTGGCTGTACATGTGGCCCTGCATTTGACTGGCAGGGTGTACCCCTCCTCTAGCCCAAAGACAGCTGGGATAGGCTCCAGCATCCCCCACGACCCTGAGTGCAGGATAGATGGATGGATGATTCTCATTCTGCATTTTAACCTTTCATCATCAGCTCGGGTGTAATTTGACCTGAAGGAGCAGGCATATCAAAAAAATGTCATTGAAAAGGTCCAGCTACTGAGATTAGCTTTTAATTCTATCCTCGTCTTACTAACCAGTAAGGGACAACAGGTCAAAAAATGATTTAGTGACTAACTATCAACACAATGTATTTTATGATGTTTATTTAAAAAAATAGCTATTGATAACTGATAATCAAATGATGCATGTCCTCAGGTTGGCCAGGAGCACATCACTCAACAGAGACTTGTGAGGGTCTTGAGGAATGGAATGAAAGTCAGGACTCTTTCCATGTATCTGATACAGAGGAAGCGGTTTTGGCACAACTGGTGAGACCAATCACAGGCTTGACAGACAAACTTATCTAGACAATTAGACAGTTTTCCTTCTTTGCTAGTCTCCGGGCAGATATAGGGCTTCAGCTGACTGTTTGCAAAATGGACCAGATAGCATCACAATCAAAAGCGGTGACATCATCCAACTACACTGTGAAGACAACCGGGGCCGCTGGTGAGTTTACCTCCTACAAACCTTTTCAGGTTTCAAGTTGTCCAGGTTTAGCAACACGATAAGGATGAAAAAACCTAATTGTCAATTCATGCCGAGAAAAAACGTTTTTGTACTTTTTTTTCTATGAACTAATCTAATTCTACCTATCTGCTCTCTCATTCTTAAACATTTTCTTGCCATTTGTCACACTACAGGCTGGTGAGAAATCATAGTCTGCAACAAGAGGGCTTCATTGCAAATGCCAGCCTGCAGCTGACTATTGGAGGCTGCCGCCGGGGACAGTTCTCGAGAGTAGGTGGTAAGGAAAGACATTGGCTTCAATAATGACAATGTATTGCAGGGCTATAGTCTCTCTTGACTTTAATTTGATTTCCTTTGTAAAACTCTCTTCATTTTTCTTGCAAATCCAGGAAGTCTGAAGGCGAGAAAGCTCAGTACCCCATAGGGAACAAAGCAGAGAATGTGATAGTACTAGCTTGCGGACGATGAACAGACAGAAGAATCTTATAACTGATGAAGTCAATGGGTCTGGGTTGCTATCTGATTTTTCAGCATAATACAGTCATAAAAAGGAAATGTTGGATTCTCTGGACTATTTTTTCCCTGATGTGGCTTGACAAACTCCTGGGCTGGTGTTTTGCCTCTGCAATTATGTGTGACATGGATGGTTTGTTGTGGCACTAACTCTGATGTGCAGAAGCTGTTGAATGCAACTGGATAACCTACATCCAATCCCTGATTCTTGCTCGGTCAACTTCTTTTTTTAATAAGTAATTAATAACTGTACATCTGCAGAACACTCGCTGCAAGGATGTGACATCGCTGCTAAAGGAGCACTTTGAGTCCGTGGACAAATTCAAGCCTTCCGTCATCCAAGCATTTACACGAGATTGCAGTATGTTTCAACTGTTTGTCTGTTTGTCGTACTGTGATAATGCAGGATTTTCCTGAGATATTTCTTAAAATAATTTTGTACAAATTCCATTTTCATCTATTGTACCTGAATGGTTCATCTTTGTGTAGCTCCTTGACGTTTCCATTAAACAACCCAATTGTATTTTTCTGATACTTGATTCCTCACGGCACTGCTCTACAGCTTTGGAGCTAAATTGCCAAAATGTGCCATACCGTACTGCCTTTGTATCCCTTCTCTATTGGAGTCTTCCATCTCTCCTATGTACTGCCCTTATACACAAATGCTTCTATCTCACATATACTTAACTAGCACTTTAGCGAGTTAGATGTACAAACCACAAGAATATCCACTGAATGAAATATTTCTTTACCTCGATTACTGAGTATTTATTTATCTTGCCTTATGTCTCCTTGGGTTACCCTCATTCTCTAAAGTGTTTGGAAGGAAGTTGGTATCAGTTGACATGTCAGGTGTGTTGTTGTAAAGCACAAGTAAAACACATTGAGGACTGATCGCAGTGCACGCTGGAGATGAATGGGAGATGAATGCTACAGTGCACTACTCTCCAATATTTCCCTTTCCCCTTCCTCAGATTTGTCAATCACAGAATGCGAAGACGAGGCAGGGTAAGAGGAGTGTGAGATTATAGTCCGTTTGCCCCTCCATCACAATGGCAGATTGTTTTCTCCTCACTATAACAGCTTAGTAAATCTTAGGTTCCCTATTAACATGAATCATACAGCCAACATGAAATATACTCACTGGTTTGAGTACTTAATTAAATATTGATTGCAGACTTATATGAATTTACATCGAATTTAAGCCTCAGTCAGTGAGCAGCCTTTGATACTCCACGTCTGATATGGAAATTAGTCTTGAAAGCACAGAGGCTGCTTCACACCACACATTTTCTTTGTTAATTTATTTATTTTGCTGTCATTTTCTTTCCTATTGTGAGGTATCTGTGCAACCCAAATTTAAATCAAATCTCCATAAATTTAAGGGAGCCACCAAACAGCAAAACGGCCCTTCATTCATCGCGACTGCTTATGTGAGATCTGTGTTTTGCAATGCCTATACCCAATGCTGCAGATTTTGCACATTTTCCAACAGGGAAAGTAATTTAAAAAAGCTTTAATATTAATTATCCCATCGAGCCATATAGCCTTTACTTATTGCTGAATGTTTCCTTAAGATGAAAATGCATGGACTCTATACACTGAGCAAATTTATCTCTACTAAATCGTTCCTTCTTTGTATAGGTTCATGAAACAGTACAACAGAATCAAAATGAAATATTTATTGCCACAACTTGCATTTATTTTAAGAAGTAAGACCCCTTCATATGTATCTCTGCAAGATGGTGTCATCAACGTTGGCTATGCTTTCAATCATTAAAAAGACAATATCAGATTTTATTTTTCAAGGTTGTATGCAATTTGAGTCCACATTTTTCCATAGTTTTTATTGTTTCCATGACACCATATGTATAAAATAAATGTGCACTGATTTGTCTCTGTGTGTGAGTTTTTTAATATGAAACTTCACCTGGGGTTTTTCTTCCTCGATTGAATTTCGTTACTTGTAAAACCTTTAACAACCAGCAGATGGTAGTGATGTGTTTTGGTGTGTGCACCGCTGGACGGGATTTTGATCATCTCTTACCTGTTTATGAGAGCACTTGAGGACACATTTAACGAGTAAACTTTTATATGGCATGAAGATATAACTGGAATTCAGGTTTTTATGTGAAGCACTGTTGTTGAAATGAAGTGATACTGTTCTTAACTAATGTAACACACTTAACACTGGCAAATATGTTTCCATACTTTTTTTTTTAACGTCCACACTTAAGCCAAGTCCAAACTTAAATTCAATTACTCACCCATATCCAGCAAAGTCTCCAGAAAGTAGAATACATTTTAGACACATCCTTTATCTGCTCAAACAGCTTTTTTAGGGTTTGACAGTCATCACCTTCCAAAAATACCCTCACTGTGAAGACCTACAACTCTAATCAGTCCCAATATAGATATTCAAGTGAACACAGGCTTTCTTTCAGCATCCAGAAGCTTCAATACTTGGGTACATTTGAGCGGTTTGTCCTCTAAAACACTGGTTTTCAAACATTTTAGGTTTATATACCCCCTCTCAGTAATTCCTTCTGCCAAGTGCTCCTTGAATAACTACAGAGATCATCATATCTTAACTGACTGACCTTGTTTATTTCCTTGTGAATAAAGCACATCCACAGCAGAAAATTCTTTACCAAGCTCCATGATGACAAGAGAAGAAAATATATAATAGGCCTATAGAGTCTTACTCAACAACACCACTTACCCTCTTTGCTGTACAGAAAAAGGAATTGTTTATGTATCTGTGTTTTGCCTCATCAATACTTGGGTTTTATCCAACTAATAAGTTTGTTTGAATTAACACCTGTAGTCCCATACAACACTTTTATGCCAGAAGGCATGTACGCACACCGCTGCTATATCTGTGTCATTCATAGAACACAATCAGGTTGTTTAGGGAAAAAAAAGGTAACTTCTACTGTGGGATCAATGCATGTAGAAGTAGTATGTTATGCAAGGACATAAATTAGCAGGCTAAATTTCAACGTGTGTTTGGCCGTTGTGATGTACTGACATTTGAGACCTAATAAGCACATAATATTTTTGGGAAATGTCACTTCTGTCTTCTTTGTTTTGAGTTATTCAATTCAAGGATCAATGTCGTCTACGTCAAACGCAAGCTCGCTTTCAGTTTCTCCCATCATATGCTGTAGCCAGTTGTAGTAAAGAGACACCCGAGTGTAGACACCATACTTCCCCTGTTTTGCACATTCCTCCCCCCAACTCACAATACCAGTTAGGAACCACGTGTCATGAATGCTGTTTGCGTGAGGACCCCCACTGTCACCCTGGCAGGCGTCTTTCGCTTCATTTTTGTACCCTGCACAGAACATGAAGTGACTGATTGTGTCACTTGTGCTGAGCTTACACTTTGTCCGATCTGTGAAGGGAACCTCAACCTTCTGCAACACTGTTGCCTGAGATCCAAGGAAGCGCATACGTCCCCAGCCACTGACTGTTGCCGGGGAAGCATTCTTCACCAGGGCCTCTGTAAAATCCTTCGGCCCGATACAGATGGGCCTGACAGTTTCAGAATAGCTGATTGGGCTTCGAAGACGCAACAAGGCAATGTCATGATTGTATAAGCTCACAGAGACATTGTACAGTGGGTGTATGTACTGCTCCAACACATCATGATCCTGCTCGTTGCCCTCCCAAATGCTGAGGTCAATTTCCCCTACCAGAAGAAAAGACAGAAATATTAGTAATCTATTCATATTTTCATTATTCTCTCTATATGTAAGATCGGGGTCCCTTTGCAAACATTTAATAGCCTCAGCTGGCAATCAGTGGTTGTGCATGAAATCAAGTTGTATTTCGAGTGATGATTAGGCCACTATATGTAGAAAAACATGTGTGTACAGCATCACACTACAGTTTTAGTTGCCATGAATACGAAAAACAAAGAGTGACAAAAAAAAAAAACATCTTTGAAAAAAATGATGTCGAAGGCGAAGGATCAGTCAGTATAATCAGTGAGGGTTTGTTGTTTGACTACATAGTCGGGATAGTTACAATTCTTGATAGCACTCCATAGGAACTAATGCTGAATAGCATTTAGATAAATTTGAATAATTTCTTGATAGAATATGAAGTATCACTGAATGGGTAAATTAAATACATCTTTTTAAAGAACTTATTAATTTATTTTGATTTTTTTTTCTTCTCACCCACTCGGATGGTGAAGGCCCCTTTAACCTCAATGAGGCAGTGAGCAGCAGTGACAACCCACAGTTTGCTAAGAATGGAGCCCCCGCAGAAAACAACACCATCAGGATGTGCTATTAATGCTACCTAGATGAAGGAAGAATGGCTGCATTATTTTGATTTTGTTTTCTATGAACATGTTTATGTGCATTGGTTGTATTCCTATACATTACCTGCCAGGGAATCTTTCCGGGAATTACAATCTGACCACCAACAATGCGCTTGAGAGGTTCAGGTTTGTCCTCCTCAGCAGTCCCTAAGTCATCATTCATCATGTCTGGCGGCTCCTCAGCCAGCTGATTTTCTAAAGAGACATTTGTGGGCGAAGGACACTCTGTGGTATTCGGTGGAGTTGAGGGTAAAGGTGTAGTAATGTTGTCCAGACTAACATTACGCATTCTGTAGTTAACCCTTCTGGATGCCTCATTTGCCATCACCAGAGCTGTTATTCCACAAGGGAATTCAACTAGTAATACAAGGAAAATAAATTTTGATCCATTATGGAACATCAGCTTAATTTTGGGATACTTATTCTATTAGCAAATTTGTCATTACCTTCTGGTTGACATCCCAACCCATCTGACATCAGTTTGAATCCTTTTGCACAGGAGCATTTAGCTCCAAAATATGGCATTGTTTCACAGAAGTGCATGCATTCTCCATTGTCTACATCACATCTTCTTCCTATGGCTGAAAAGTAAAAAAGATGACACGATACTTTAAAGCTCTGCTATGTTTTCCTAAATTTCAAACGTGCATTTTAATGCAAATTGCTGTTCTAGACACTTGAAAATAAATTATGTTAATTCAGCCAATTCTGTCAGAGTGGTTATTTTGCTGAAAACATTGCAGTTTACTCTGGACAGATTAAACTCTTGCTTGACATGAGCTATTTCTGAGCTTGACAAAGAGAAAAAAAAACAACATTTAGCTGTTTTTCTTTTGAGGATGAGATTTAATCATTTTCTGAAATTCTGGGAGCATGTAGCAAAAAATAAGAACTTTTGACTATTTGGCTAAATATGGGAACAGGGACATCTTTTTACCAATCTCACAGTTCCTGCCGGTGAAACCGGATGGGCATTTGCAGATGTAGTTGCCCAACATGTCTTGACACGAACCCTGGTTCATACATGGACTCGACTTACACTGGTTGCCATCTGAGGAAAGATTGTGACAAAGCGCAAGAGTTGTGTCAAAACATTTTTGTTCGAGCAAAGTTGTAAAAGAACAAATTGCGGTAATCTTAAATCTTAAAATCACAGAGGTCTAAGGTATGAAGTTAAAGGATGATCTACTCTGGATTTTTTGTAGTTATAAATATGAGAATAATGCTAAAAAGACAGATTCTTACCTAAATATAGTACCCAGAACGCCATCTAGAATACAGAGTTTATGATAATTCTCAACAAACATGAATATTATTAGTTTTGAAAACGTATTGAAAAAAAAGACAGAACAAATCAGACACTTACTGTCTTTTCATCGTCCTCAAAGAACTCCCTGGCCTCTTCCAGGTCACACACTTCTTCTTTGCATTCTCTCTCCAAGTTGCCTTCGAGCAGCTCCTCAAACACACCGGTGTTGTGGCGTCTGTTTCTCTGTAGAACAATGTCTGCTTCTTCTCCGGACAGAAATAAAGCACCTGTAGTCGAATTTATATTAAAATCTCAGTGTTATTGTGAAAGTAACCATTCTTCTTGTTCAAACATGCTTAGGATATATTCCTTTTGTATATTAACAGCAAATCAGATGTTGAATACAACTAATAACAAAAACATTATTACTGAGCTTCATAAAGAATCCAATAACCATACCTCCATTACTTAGCTGAAAATGTGAAAACATCAAACTTAGGCAAAACAAATAGACAGATGCCATCCTAAAGAGCTTTGTGACAGGCATGCATTCAGCCAACACTCCAAAGTACAGACCCTTGTTTGTACATGGACAAACAAATT
The DNA here is from genome assembly GCA_901007705.1 of Fistularia tabacaria. Taxonomy (NCBI): domain Eukaryota; kingdom Metazoa; phylum Chordata; class Actinopteri; order Syngnathiformes; family Fistulariidae; genus Fistularia; species Fistularia tabacaria. Next base: position 216,346 of record CAAKHD010014184.1, read on the forward strand.
TAGTCACGTGGTTGTTCAGAGAGAAGAAACAAACAAAACATCCCCAACATTGTTCATAAAATTTGAAGTGTCAACTTTGGTATGTGCAAAGAGTGGGATCCCTTTTTAGTATTTTTTTAATTACAGTTTCCTTCTCAGTTTTTTCTTAAACCAGTGATATAATACTACGATAATGTTATAGTGTTCTAAAGCAATGATTATGAAAGTAAAGTTTCACCACAAGATGGCACACATACGCCTACTGTGAGAATGAACACCCACTCGAGGTGCCTCAATATTTTTTTCCCATCCAACAGTGTGTGTGTGTCAGAGAGAGAGAGAAACCTACCTCAAAATCATCAGGAGATTACTTTCCCATTATTTTCCACTTAATTACCAAAAAACATGCCCGATTAACAATCATTTTCTCTCTGTTTTTTGTTGAGGTGGATACAAACATATAAAACCTACTACCAAGAAACCTAGTGCACATGGAAAGTTCAAATGATCATTAAATAACATACCGTATCTAACAATGTACTTCCAGATTGTCGTTGGTGTCCTGCAGTTGACTAGGGATGGACGGAAGGATGGATTTTTTTGTAACACATTTACTGAACCAAAGGCTAAGTACAGAATGTGTATTTGTGTTGGTTGGCTCTTTGTATGTATGATTAAGATGTTTCCCAATTCTAGTATGATGTGGGAGTTGTTTTTTTAAATCACTTTCAACCTACAATTTCATCATAAAATGCATGAATTTCAAGAATGTATCTTGTGACTTAAACCAAGTAGGGCTGATCCAGCAAAAGATGTATCTGTGATGTCATCTTGTGGTTTGGCATGATAACCCCAAGCTATATCTGGCTTTAAAATCACCCCCAGAGGGAGTCTAAAGTCTTCTTGAGTGTTGGCAGTTATTGACAGAAGGCATTTATAATTCATCAAATCAATCAAATGCTGAATGTCATAACATTAACATCGAGAGAGGAAATTCTGAATAATTTCAGTGAGAGTGTAAAAATTATTCTGGAGCAGTCATTTAGAAAATCAATGACTGACTGTCTTATTGTTGTATCTAAATGACAGAATAGTAAAACTTGTTTTTAAACTGTGCTCGATGCTTATTTTACTGTGACTGGAGCAGAAAAACAAGGTCATGTTAAATGGAGAGTTTTAATGCATGGATGAATGAATGAGGCTAAACTGCCTGTGATGATTGATTTTTGAATATCTCCTTGACATCCCACCCCTCTCTTTCTGTGGCAGCACAACACATCTGGGAAATCGGTGTCTGTTCCAATTAGATTAGTCACCTCGGAGTGAGATCAAATAAGGCCTTGCAGATAATAAAAACTCTGATGCTTGCTCAGTGCTATTGATTGTTTCTATAGAGCATCTCCTGGGCTGCAGGGAAGATCAGGCAACCGAGACCTTAGTCTTTCACCAGGGACACATTGTTATTTGCAGAGGGCCCATGTTATGCCATGGTAAAACTCTGCTTTAGTTATAAATCACAATCTTTCGTAACTCAAATCAGAGCAGATTATTTGGGTATTAAATCATACATATGCTTTATCTGTTCAGCGGATATTTTCTTTCACATGAGGAAACTGAACATATAAGATTACTGATCACAATATAAATTGTGCTTTCAGTGGTTTAGTTGTTTTTTGCTAACATTTAGGTGACCGCCCAAACCCACCACATTTTTGGGGCAGCTGGCAACTGGAGATTCAAAGACAGCAGTTTCAGGAGCACGTTATAATCGCAGAACCAGGATCCTGCTTGTTCACAATTCAGCTGCCCTTTGAGACCACACAATTTTCCCGGGTGCTGCTGCTGCGAAAATAAAGGGGTCTGGCGAATGCAGTGTTATTGCTGAGTTTTACTGCTGTGTTGTTAAAATGCTACCTGGTGTTTATTTTTGCATTTTAAACCAAATCATGTTTTCTTCGGCCTAACCTCGAGGTTTTCCTACATAAACCTGATTGAGGAGCTTTGGAAGTGACGTGGCGCAGGAGGTAGACCGATCGTCCTTGGAACGGAACATTCCTGGTTCGATTCCCTGCTCCTCCGAGTGTGTCGTAGTGTTATTGAGCAAGACACTGAACCCATTACAGCTCCCCTGGTGCTGCTAGATGGCAGCCAACTGCTAATGGTCCATGATGGGTTAAATGCAGAGAAGCAATTTCCCCGTGAGGGATTTATAAAGTATTTAATGATAATTAATAAATTGAACAATTCAATATGCTGTTAAACTGAACAGCAAGTAGTTTTTTCTTGCTCCCCCTTGAATTGATAGATTCAATTCAAGTGGAAGCTTACAACACTGCCAGTTCGCGGGAAATGTTTCCCGACTCTGCAAAGTCAATGGCACCCAGCCCTCTCTGCTCACCAGCCTATGGCAGTCTGAGCAGCAGCAGGCAGGATAACCAGATACCTTCCCATTAAGAAGAAGGGTGACATGTAAGGTCTCTGTTCCCCTTGAGACCATAAAGCCAGCTTTACATCTCATAAATTCCATGCTGATGACTGCAAGGCAAAGTTAAGCACACCTATACAGTCACGGACATGCATAAACTCACAGCAAGGAGTTTTGAAAAACAGATACAAGAAATGGCAGAAAATTATAGATTTCCAGAAAATGGCCTTGACTGCGATTCCGGCACTGTCAACGAAAAGGTAATGAGCAAACCATTTTCTATGAAGGCAAACTAAAAGTTTGTAAAAATTTATAAATGTTTTGTAAATTAGGTTGAAGTGACCAGAGTTTCTCTCAAAGCAGGAAACAGTCTTTCTGGTAGAAAGTCTCTGTTGTTTATTTGTATTTACATTTTGTGGATCTTTGCAGATGACATTGTAATCTGTAGTGAGAGCAGGGAGCATGCAGAGGGATATCTAGAGAGGTGGAGGTATTCCCTTGAAAGGAGAGGAATGAAGGTTAGCTGCAGCAAGACAGAATATGTGTGTGTGAATGAGAGGGACACAAGTGAAACGGTGGGGCTACAGGGTGTGGAGATAAAGAAGATGGAGGAATTTAAGCACTTGGGATCAACATTCCAAAGCAATGGAGAGTGTGGAAAAGAGGTGAAGAAATGGGTTCAAGCACGTTGGAATAGATAGAGAAAAGTGTCAGGGGTGGTGTGTGTTAAAAGAGTATCAGCCAAAATGAAAGGAAGGGTGTACAAGACAGTTGAGAGACCAGCGATGCTCTTTGGTTTGGAGATAATGGCATTGAAGAAAAGACAGGAAGCAGAGCTGGAGGTAGCAGAGATGAAAATGTTGAGGTTCTCTTAGGGAGGAACAAGAATGGATAGGATCAAGAATGAATCTATCAGAGGGACAACACATATGAGATGTTTTGGAGATAAGGTCAGAAAAACCAGACTGAGATGGTTTGGTCATGTAGAGGTGAGATGGTGAATATATTGGTAGGAGGATGCTGAGGTTGGAACTGCCAGGCAGGAGGTCTCAAGGAAGACCAAAGAGAAGATTTATGGATGTAGTGAAAGAGGACAAGTTGGTTGGTGAGAGAGAAGAGGATATAGAGGATAAGGTGAGATGGAGTAGGTTGATTCGCTGTGATGATGCCAGAAGGGAGTAGTCAAAAGGAGAAGAAGACACTTTGGATCTTAATAATTCCTGACTGGACATGGCATGTTTTTTTATTTATTATATTTCATTTTTTTAAGAATCAATACAACAGTCTTACTGACTTTCTACACAATGACATTTAAATGTTTAGGAAAAGACATCAGGGTAGCAGGAAGTGAGATGTGTTTAATTAGATCAGTCATTCCTTCCAGGTTTGGAAACAGTATTTTGGGGGACTGGGATTGACATAATAATGCTGATATTCTCATGTATGGCTTCCTTTGTACAGATACCAAGAGAACACAGTTTAACCATCTGTAACCTTAGTAACATGATCGCTATGATTTTAAGTATTAGAGCCTCGTCTAGATAAACTGTCAGTCTGATGAACAGAAGCGGGTGACGCGAAATTAGAACTCACATGTTTCATGACAGTTCTTGCACACTTTCAGAATCCAACATGATGCTGACCAAACATCAAGGCAAACAAATGATATCTTAATCTTAGATGAAATCCTCTCAAGACAAAGATTTTTTTTTAATGCAGTAAAAGTATGGGGTGGGAGTACAATAACTAAGATGCATTTAACCAAAACAAATCAAATCACTAAAAGCTCACCAAGAGTGGAATGTTCGAAGTACTCAAATATGTAAATGATAACACCCCTTGCTTTGGACAAAACTGAGAAATGAGAAACGTGACTGCAGTGTTCCGTTTATCAATACAATTACTTCTGTAAACTGAATTCCTGCAGATGCAGATGCACTGAGATAAACAACCTGACATTTGAACAATTGGTTTGATATTTTTGCAGAGAACAAAAACCCAAGTGTTTGCATGACAGGCCCAACACTCCTGTGATTGTATAACAGGCTTTATTATTATCTGTGGGAGGTCTGAATTATGCCAGTTAGATTTACAAATTCAAGAATGCAAATGTGACTCATATTGTAGCAAAGAATATACAAATAAAAATACTACATTCAAACGCATCGAGCGCTGGAATACCAGTTAAATGCAGTAATACAAGGTGTCCAGTGTTTCAGAACCCGGTCTGAATCTAAAACCATTTGGTGTAAGTCGGGTCTGTTAGTGACCCAATAATGCTTTGCTTCACTCCTGAGCCATCTTATTGGCCTGATGCTGTTTCTTTCAACAAATCACATTATTTTGGCATAGCCTGGGTTTGCAACAGGCAATCAGAGTTGAGGACAAATGCTCACGGTTAGATTCTTCAACAGAGGGACTTTGAACATCACAACATACAGGAAAACTTCGCAATGCGATCAGTAAGGCTTCTGCCATCCATTATGTCAAAATACCAAGCAGGTTCACTCATTACAACAGTACCAAGATGGAACACCTACACAAACAATTGAGCTTATTAGCATTAGGCTATAGGAGGCTCAAAAAGTTGTAACCACTACAGCAGCAAAAGGATGCTGGGATGGTTCTTCTTGCCAGTCTCCTCACGAGAAGTTACAATATGTTGAATCCTGATGCCTGAAGAATATTGAGCCAAATAGGCCAATACAAAGTGGGATACTTCATTTAAGGTTACATTTTATTCTTGTAAGCAGCCATCTCTCTCTTCCCCAAAGTGACCTACATAGAATTGTGGGTCTCTGAAAAAAAGAGGACTAAAATTGTACTTTTGGTCCTATGAACTGTGAGGCAGCCAAGCAGACTGATGCTGCTTGCTCGAGGATGTTCAACCACTGTTAATGAAAAGTGGAGCTCTCATCCCTTCTGGTGAGAAATGCTCAACAAACTTACTGTGCTAATGCTAAATGTCGGAAATGGGCTTACATAAAAAAAAAAAAAACCTGTGGTGTAAAGTAGGTCATTTTGTCAAATTAGATCTGTTTTAACTTTGTATTTCTGATGCTTCAGGTGATATTTGCTCATTAGGGTGGAGTTGTGAGGTCTTTATCATGAAGAGAATCATCAGAGGCAAGTGGCGAAGTCCAGGCTGTTCCTCTCCCATTTCTCAAATACGAAGTAGATCCTCAGCCAAACAAATTTATGGCCTGACACAGTGACATAAAAGAAGAAAAACTGTGGTTGAGGGAGCGAAAAAGTCAATCATGTGGTGTGTCATTGAAGGATTTGACAGAATTACAACATGAAATCATGCCTTTCGACCCTGACCTTGTGCTTCAATATCTTGTTGACCCTAGTTTGACCAGTGGGTCTATGCACTCGAATGGGGCCAAGAGAGAAATGAGGAGGTCACACACTCATGAAATTTTAAGTCACACACACACACACACACACACACACACACACACACACACACACACACACACACACACACACACACACACACACATACACACACACACTTTATTTCTCTTGCTTTGGGCCCAACAACCACAGCAGT
>CAAKHD010014184.1:222325-286340 GCA_901007705.1 Fistularia tabacaria
CAAACACAACCAAAATACAATAGGACTTGTTTTATAATGGAAATGTGAGATATATATTAAGTTATATATCACACACACACACACACACACACACACACACACACACACACACACACACACACACACACACACACACACACACATACACACACACACTTTATTTATCTTGCTTTGGGCCCAACAACCACTGCAGTGATGTCTTACATAATACCAAATAATCTCCCGACAATTGCTAATTCTTAATAAGTTTCTGGAAATATGCTGACTTCATGACACCTTCAAAATTCTTTGATGTGAGAACATCAAAGAATGAAAAAGTTTTTTTTTTTTTTTTAAGATGGCTAAATATATGTTAACCCAACATAAGGGCTTAGATACATTGTAATTCTGTTACATTCTGCCACACAGGCTAATCTTAATCTGTCATTTGTGAATTGATATTTCAGAAGGAAGATGTGAACTACATCATCATGAGATCAGAGCACAGACTTAAGTGAATATTTACAAAAAGAAGTATGTTGTGAAGATGTTATACACACAGAAGATTTACTAAAGACCTAAATTAAACATCAAAAATAATAAAAAAGTAGTAATGAGTACAGAGAAGTTGTACTGCCTGAAACATAAAGTACTTTTTATGAGACCTGACGGTGCTGTAATGAATGCCAACCATATTTTGTCAAACACAGATAACATCTCTTGACACACAGTTAGATCTCCAACCTGAATCCAGTGGCAACTGTATCCGCAACAGAAACACCTGAATACCTTATCAGCCATATACAGCTTGACTTAGGCAGTCAGCTACAATCAGAGGCTGACAACTAACCTGGCAGAAAACAATACAGGGACACTAATCACCTCCAATTCCCCTCTGCTTTCAATGCACTACCAGGATATTACTTTCTTCCTGTGTCCTGTTGAAGATGTCACCATAAGTGATTTTGAGCCAAGCGAGTCCAGTGGCTCTGTAACCTTACAACAGTGTTGCAGTTTTTTGAAGCAAGCTCCTCTATAAGCAGATCAAGAAATAAGAGTGGTAAATAACAGATTGCTATGAAAACAACAACAAATGGAACAATATATTATTGACTCGAGATACTGTGTGTTTTATATCAACAATTTCTGATTACATTGTCTAATGTGAGGTGATTACAACCCTGAACAAGTCATGTGAGATAGAGGGGATGTGTGTGTGACTGCAGTATGTACATGCACGCAGGCATGCCTGGGTGTCTGTGCGTGTGGGTGTTATGAGGACATAAATCTGTGGGGTATAAGGTCAAAGTGAGGCTATGCAATCTCCATTAAATTCATGGAAAGACAGCTGCGTGTATGTGCATAATCAATTTTGTGTAATTTTGGGGGGTTGTTAAGAGAAATCTGTCACACACAAGTAAACAATGACTTAGGACTTACTGTCATTGCCTGACAGTCATTGCCTGTTCAAACATGCATCTAATTTAATATCAGTACTGCCTGCTATACTTAAAAGGTTTAGCTTCTTCTTATTATTATTGTGGATGTGCAGGGTTTGTTTGGACTAAAGAACATTCAAAATCATTAGGCAAACAGAGGGGATTCTGGGTTATTTTGTGCCTCTGGTGGACAAAGCCTGTGATGTGACATCAGGGGTGACAGAGTGTGTCAGGGAATTCTTTGTGTTGTGCTAACCAGCTGCTGGGGAATGTCAAACAGGTTGAGGGTGAATGTAGGGCTGTGCTACAGTGATGTTTTGGAAAGGTCAAAGAGAGCCACAGGCCATGGTCACAGTAAACCGTCAAATAGGTGACATTTACAGTCAGTACAACTCCGACACCGTACCACCCTTTCCATTATATTCCCTGCCTATGGGAGGGAACTTGTATATTCTTTGCAATAAAGTGCAACACAGTAAAAAATGGAAGGAAGCCCTATGCTCTGAAGTTTTCTCATGTTTTGAAAATATTATAATATTGGTTATTGTGCAAATACTATTTTGAGTTATCATGATTATACTAGACTCTTCCTTCTTTTACTTTCGTCTTTTCCCTTTAGGGGTCGCATACACGACCCATGACCATTATTTATTTGGTTGCTCGTTTATTTAGAATTAATATATCTTTATTCATATTTGTTTATTTGCATATCTTTTCAATTTATTCTTCTCACCATTGTATAGGACTGAATGTGGTCCAAGCTGTACATTTTTCCAAAACCAACAGCTAGGAGCCTTCGGTGCTATTGGAAAAAACATTTACAAAGTTCCTTGCTGTTACTGTTGCTCTGTTGAGTAGATTGAAAAACAGCTTTGGTAATGAGTGAATGCAGTAGTGTTGAAAAGCAGAACCCTCAACTTTCAAAATAAATTGTAGCTTGCAGTTAAAGCCTTTGGAGAGGAACCAAAACTAGACAGAAGTACTTTACTTTTGAAATACCTGAGTGGAGGAAAATGTTAGGATGGCCCCGACTCCTACCAAATTTGCAAGAGAAGTATGAGCAATGTCAAGCTTGATAAACAATCTATTTGGAATACATTCTACTCCATTTCCAAACGGGCAACAATTTTTTTTTTTTTTTAATTTTTTTAATTTTTTTAATTTTTATTTTATTTTTTTGATTATTTTTTAAATTATTATTATTTCATTTATTTATTTATTCATTTATTTATTTGTGCTATCTATGTGTAAATGTGTACGTATATATGTGTATGTGTATATTGTATATATATATATATATCCTGGGTTTTTTTTGTTTTTTTTTCTTTCCCCTCTAATGTTGCTGCTGCAACACCCGAATTTCCCCTATGGGGATCAATAAAGTATTATCTTATCTGATCTAACACTTGACAAAGAAACCTTTGGAAGTTTATTCTGCAGAAATGGTCTGATTGCACTGGAAAGAAATCTTCTATTCCTATATTGTCATGATTGCTGGATATAGTGCTGAGGTTTAAGGTGGGGCAGAGCGGGCTTCCGGGAAGTTCTGGGCGGAGAATGGAGTGCTTCCACTTCTCACCTGCAACCTATCTGCTCTCATCACTCCAACTTCTAAAGGACCCGCAGTTCCTCCAGTCTTCAGCATCTTGTCTGCCTGTTTAAGTGCTTTCCCTCTGCTGGATTCCATGTCTCGCCCTTCCTCGCAAGTTCCCCGTACAGAACTCTGCGTCTCGCCCTGCCGTCGACTCTTCTGAATCTCTTCTGCAACTGCGCCTTTTAGTCTGGCTGACTCAGCTGTGACATATATAAGATTTCAGATTTGTTGCTGATTTAGATCCCATTCTCTGAAAAAAATGTCAGGAGCATGGCTTGATATTGGCATTTGCTACAATGTGACCAATACAGACACTACTCTCGAACATTTGTTGTCAAGGCACTGAAACACAGCTGAGTACCGCAAAGCACTCACATGCTATTATATAGACTTTAACATGACCTACACCAGCCCCCCTTCTGTTTGGGAGAGACACACACCAGATCCAGCCGACATTTGAAGAGTCTTACTTCTTGCTACAGCTTGGACAGCCCGTCAGGAGTATGTTATAATAATGTATACTTTATTAATCCCTTGTGGGGAAATTCGTTCTCATGAACCATGAACAGTTGGCTACCATCGACCAGCGCCAGGGGAGCAGTTAGGGGTTCAGTGTCTTGCTCAAAAACACTTCAACATACTAGGAGGAGTGGGGATTCGAACCAGGAAGGTTTGAAACGATTGCACTACCTCCTGCGCTACACCGCCCCGGACTTAAGTGGATATTGGTAGGCTTAACTTTAGACATAGGCCAAGGAGGAAAAAAAAGCATTCAACACAGGCAGAACCTTGTGTAAATTGAATCGGGCTAATAGGTCAAACCAATTTTCCTCCTGTTTGTCCTTTCATTGATGGAAGTGTTGCTTCTTTGCCTTCAACAATGAAGGTAGGAAGGATGAATGAAGGAGGTATATTCTTGTAGTGGTACAATTTGTAAATCTTTGCTCTCATAAAGACCAGTGCGTCTTTCCTGTTGTTTTTTCGAGGACATCAAACAGCTTGGGTTGCCAGTCAAAGATGCAGAACAGGGGAATTTATATTAAAGCTTCTCAATCATCTCACTGTGGTGTTTATGGTGGATCAAGAAAAGATGTATAATCCCATAATATACCCAGAAAAGTGGTATGTTGGAGAGACTAAAACAGTTGACTAGATGGTCAACCAACAAAATATTTCACTGTGTGGTGGTGAATCGGTATGTGATTTTTCATAATGTGATCTCAAAAATTCATCTAAGCAATGGATTTTGTCTTTTTTTTTTAACTTGCGATTTGGAAACACGTGATCAAACTTAGATCATATCCAGTTTGATGGTAACAAAGGATCTAAAGCACTGATGGGCGCAAGTGCGTCATCAATATCATTGACCTCCTCTCTGCATTTGTCAGGGATGTGAATTTGACCCATCTGCTGCCCCAAATGTGGGCAAAAGAGCTGAAGGCAGTGCTGACCTCCCCTTTCCAGGATTGCTCTTCTGTGCAGTACCCACCCTTTTATCCCAAAATACCTATCTTGGCCAATATGGCCACATTAACTCAGGCAACTTACCTCTGTGTTCAGTCCACACTGAGCTTTTTCCTTTCTTGGTGGTGTTGTTCTGTTATCCCCTGTTTTTGAATTGATGTTGACAGTTTTACTCTGTTTAAAGCTTGTTCTTTTGAATCACCGTTTCCCTGTTTCATTTTGTTGTCAAGCGCCTCTTGTGTTCTTGATGGTTTCATTATCACCACCTGTGCCGTGTCATTCAGTCAGGGCCACATGTGCTGCTTCTCTGCTCTCCGTCTGTTCTCTCTCCATCAGCTCCAACCCTCCAGTGCTGCTGTGGCAACCCATGGTTGCAATTCCAGGCTCTCAGTGTCATTGCTGCCTTGCCTCCTCTGTGGTGCACAAAACTCCAGGGATCCAGTTGGACCAGACGGTGTTTTCATTGTGCCTGGATTTTCAGAGATGCCTCTGCCAATGTAAGCTGTTGATTTGCTAATATCAAGAGTCCTTTTTTTTAATATCTTCTATGGTGCGTCATTAGTTCAATTTTATTTCAGATCTGTCCAGGGTCTCGGTCTTTGTCACATGCTTTGTGTGGTTTCCTGGATACGCTATTAATTCTTTGTGTCTCTTTTCCTTTTCAAATAGTTTATTTTCTTTTTCTTTCTTTTACAAGCTTAAATGACATCACCCTCTTCCAGTTACACGCTGCTGCCGATTAATGCATTTAGGTTCTCCTTCTGATTCTTGACGGTCAAATTAATGTTTTAGACTCTTAAAGTTTGCATTGACTCATGATTATGGTATCTTCCTGCTGAGTTGGTTGTACTCCTTCACATCATAACATTGTCTGGAACATTTTCATCTGCGAATTAGTCTGATGCAATTTCTAGATTTTTTATTACATTTAGTTGGGTGGCACTGTGGTGTAGTGACGAGTGCTTCTGCCTCACAGCTGGAATCCCTGCGTCAATTCTGACGAGGGGAACCTTTCTGTGTGGAGTTTGTGTGTTCTCCCCATGTCCATGTGGGTTTCCGTCGGGTTCTCTGGTTTCCGTCCACAAGTTCATTGGCAACCCAAAATTGCCCAGGCATGAATGAGAGGGTTAATGGTTGTGTCTCCTTATATAAGGCCCTGCGAGCAACTGCTGACCAGTCCAGGGCGGACTCACCAAATTACAGCTGGGATAGGGTCCAGCACCCACATGACCATTAACGGATGCCGCAGTCATGGGGGACAAACGCTAAGAAAATGATGACACGTTTGCTTTACTTTTCAGATTTTCATATTTGTTGGATGTCCCAAAAAATGAGGTAGATGTGCTGTTACAGTAAATGTTGATGTTGTCCTGACTGTTTTATCACAGTAGAAAAGTTGGCTTTCACTCTCTCTTAAGAACTCTTCACTCTCTCATTCACATGAGAGAGTGAATAGTTGTAAGTCTCTATTCATGGGCCTGTGATTGACTGGGGAATGATCCGGGTTGCACGTCCTATCTCGTCAAATGACTGTTTGGATAGGCTTCAGCACTCCCCACGATATTGAGTGCAGGATAAACGGTATAGATAATGACTATATTACATTTTTACGTTCCGACATCATTACTATCAAAAACTGACCTGTGTTTGTTGTCATACATTTTCTGTGTGGGGTTAAAAGACTGTTTACCCCATATCTGTATGGGGGACAGGCAATATGTTTGTGTGTGTGTTAATAAAGGAAACATGTATGCCAATACTCAGGTTCAAATGCAGCATCCAACAAATGGTGTTCCGACATTATATAGATGTGTTTTCGCTCAACCTTTCTTCAGCAACTTCCTTTTAGACAAAAAAAATGGGGTGCGTTTCAAGAATCATGGAAACATTTTCAATGTAAGTTGCTTATTTTATATGTTTCTGGCTTTACATTAGATCATGGTTATTTCTTTCTTTTTGCATGCGGTAACTTGAACAATGACTGGTAGGCCTATGTGGTACCTTCCTTCAAAAGTCAAGCCATTACACTTTCAGCTAATTCTAACTGATTTATGATTAATAAAGGAATTAATAAAGCTCCCGATAAATGCTGCTAAAAACACGCAATAATACTCCTAATTGAGGCAAAGTTACCAATGAAACAGATCAATCATGGTGTTCCTGAAAGGTCTGAAGAAGATTTGGGCACGTAAAGACCGTTTGAAAGGAGTCCAGTTTCTCCTAAAAATAGCAGGCATAGAGATCCACAGTGATCCATCCTATAACCCCTCAACCAGCAGTAAGTCTTCATCCTCAGCAGCCACCAAAGACTGGAGACCTGCAAGGCCGAGACAGGCTGAATAAATTGTACAAAGGTTGGATTGGAAATGCACCCTGACTTAACTGAAAGAAGATAACCATGTATTCATACATACATGCTAAAATCCGAAGTGACCTCGCCGGATTATGTAGAGTCAAAACTTTTGGGATTCCTTGCCATTGGTTGAGCCAACTTAACCACTTGGGATTCTACGCTTTGTCTCTTTTTAAACAACATGAAAATAATGAGGATGCACTTTCAGACATCACCTCAGATTTAAAGGTCAAGAGTCTATCAATTGGTTATTTCTTGAAACTAAAAATGCAGCAAATTCTCTAAAAAACCCTGCAAACCGTGAGATAGTGTCTCTTTATCTTGGGCTTATATTAGAACTAGACACTTGCTCTTGACTCAGTCTATTGATATACAGATATATATATATATTCCTCTTTTTGTAAACAACGTTAATCAAAAGTGGAAAGGGTGATTTTTCAGTGTTGGCTGAAGAGTTTCATCAGCGCTGAGTATGGGCATGATAAGCATGGCATTTTTCATTACTAACTTGATGTGATAGCCCATGTACTACAGTGTTGTATCTGATACCATAATTAATATTTCTTAATATAAATGAAACTATCAAGTGTTAAATTGTGATTGGTTGTTAGTCCAGTTACACAGATTTGTTCTTTTATTTGGCATCGATCACTGTTACAACCGAAGGACACAATTTCCCGACGCCAACAGTTACACGAAGGGTGCACCTCCCATTGTGAAGACTAACAGTGCAGGTTAGTGTAACACGACAGCAACAACATTGTACAACTATTCACATGACAGAGTTCTCTAACTCAGAACCATGAGAAACTCCAAAAGGTCCTCGTAGGTGCAACGGATTCTGGGGCTCCCCCGGCCAGTCCATCCACCATAGGCTACAATATTCTAGACCGTAACTCAAACACTGCATTAGGCCATGGGCTTCAGTGAAGTATTTTTTGGGGGAGGGGGGACACTGATTTACATAAGCTTTCACAAACTCCCAAAACCTTTCCGTGTCACATCTTGGCCAAATCATTTGTTTGTCCACTTCCATGCACCATTGTCGTTACAGGCCGTTATTTACAAAAAAATAATAGATCTCATGAAGTGCAAAGGCCGGGTGGAGAGGTCATTGTGATTTCATGAGGAGGAAATGCACCAATGTGAATGAGATACTAACGTCGCAACTGCAACTGATGAGCGCAACAGCAAGATGGTGTGCGTCATGCAGCAGCAGCAGCAGCAGCAGCAGCAGCTTCTGATGTAATTCTCCACCGCCTCGACCGAACGGATCTACGTGTAAAAATGCTGGGGGAGGAAGTTCGCCTCCTTTACTGAAGCAGCGGTGTATGGATCAACAAAACAACAACAAAAAACAAACGGGATCAACAACGAACAAGAGCGAACGGGCGGCGCAGCGTGGATCGGTGCGCCGTGACGGCGTCAGCGCGTGGATCCTGTTGATTCTGCCCGCTGAGCGTTCAGTGGAGCAGCGGCTCGCAAGGGACGGTGGGTGGGTGGGTGGGAGGGGGAGCCTCAGACGCAGAAACCTGCTCGCAGAAGCAGTGCTTGGATGGCCTTCATTCAGGGGTTTGTCTGTAGATAGGACACTCGGGGTGTCTTGACTTCTTCTCAACGCTGACTGAACCCTCCTGGGGGTGGAGTGGGGGGTAGATCCTCTCCTTTTCGCACCTTTTTTTGACCCCCCTCTAAGCCCCCCCACCCCCCACCCGCCCCCCATACAACCAACACCACCGGCTCTTTGTCACAGCAAAGCAGATCGTGATTTCTTCTATGCAACCTCACGGAATTCACGGTGGGACCGTTTCTTTTCATCAATGTGTGTTGATGTAGCGCAAAACGCGGAGGAGATAAGGTACGACATCCCATAGGAGTCAAACAAGGTTTTTTTTTTTTTTTTTTTTTTTTGTGAATGCGTTCACAGAGCGTTTGTTTTCATTGATGTCCAAGTGATACCCACCTCGCGGCTATCGCGGTCCATTGTCTCGGCACTGACCGCTCTTTATCCCTGAAATGGTTTTGTTATGAGAGGAGGATGTAAAAGTGAAATGGACATCTGTCTCTCCTCAGAACCCTTATCTCGGCACCTTTTGGTTCGGATTTCACTGGAGACCCTCAACAGTCACAAGGATTTCCGTTCTTGCTTAAATCGGGATTTACACGTCCAAACTGGGATCTATGAGCGGCAAAGTGGCGAAGCCTAAAGAAGACAAGGGTGCTTCCAAGGGTAAGGGGCAAGCTTTTTTTGCGTAGAACGCTTTTAACCCCAAATCACAGGTTTCCACGCAGCCGTGCACTCACTCACTCACTAACTCACTCATCCCCATGCATGGTTCTCACGTTGATCCTCCGAGGTCACTGGGAACAAAAGCAACCGCGGATTGGCGCGCCATTCCCGCACGGCGCATGTGGACAACGAGATCAAAAGGCAGTTGCATGAACCCGCACCCCCCCACCCCCGCACCCCCGCACGACGCGTGGTTCCGATCGCACGCTTGACTCGCAGCCGACCTGACGATCCCGGGGATCGGACCGGGGACGGTGATTTGGAGATCTATTTATTTTATTTTTGAACGAGGACAGCGATTTATCATTGTGTCACTGGCGTTCTGTTGAAATGCCTCTTCCTCTCACCCCATCCTCCGCATACGCAACGCTGTACGTCGTTGAACGCCCCTCACCCCCCCTCTCCGATCTCGACCCGGGTTTATGAACTATTGCGTAGAAATCCGGTCTTTTACCTCACGGTAAAAGAAGGAAGTGAAGTGGCAGTCATTGCCATGGAGACACAGCAGAGAGACAGGGGTTGCCAGAGAAACGTGAGGTGGAGGAGGGGGATGGGGCGCTTATCTTTGTAGCCTTACTCCGTGGATGTGCAATACACTTTGCGCACACGTTACAACTGCACATTTTGCTTTGACGCGATTAAAACGGCGGGGATTAAATAAAATAACGTACAACAGTCGGTCCACGATAAAGAAGCGTTCATTACGCCCCCCACTCTTGTTTCCAGGCCAGTAACGTCAACAGTAAAAATTCTCAAATTGCCTTTTTTTTTTAAATAAAATCTTATTTCAATTCACTTTTATTTTTCGTCACGTTCTTAAATTGATATTTAATGATAAGTGTTGCCTGCAAACAACCCCCTGTCGAGTGTAATATCAAAAAAGGCTTACATAGGCCATGGCAGTGTGCCATAGTAGTGCAACCTGGCTGTTCCTCTACAGTGGGGCAATTCGATTGGATCACCGCTGTTGTCAGGTTTCAACTCTGTTGAAGGTGATCTCTACAAATCAACAAAATTAATTGGCTTATTTTGGCTGTGCTGATACAAGTGATGCCGTGATAAGTCGATGTAACAGTATACAGTAAATACTTCTTAGTTATCATTGCACTTTAGAGACCTGCCCTAAATATAGCCCTTGAAGAAACTTTTATTGAGAGGTGCTCTGAAAACATGCAACATGTACTCCACTGGAAAATGGAAAACATGTACTCCACTGGAAACTCTGAGACGCCATATATTCATTGATAATGTACATTCAGATACGGATTATGGAGTACAACAGCACCAACAGGCAAGGCATCTTAACATCTCATAATAATCAGATATGTAAGTCTTGTTTTTATGATTGGACACTGACTTGAAATAATAAAGTTGAGATCATACTATAATATTTTACCCACAGTTTAATTCGCAATTTGAAATAGATTTTATTGTAAATGGACCAATGTTTCTTACCTCATGGTATAGTGCAGTCAGAATTCAGATATGTATGTTCTTCTACTTCTCTCACGATGTCAAACTTACGCTATACACTTGTGAAATGATCTATGTGTTTAGGAACATTAAGATGTACTATTGTACATAAAAAAATAAAACAAACTTTGAAGTTTCAAACAAAAACATCATCCACAGATCGCTCATGTCGGTTACGATGTAGTGAGAATGGAGTCAGTGAAATATGCTCAAAGGAATTGATTCCAAGTTTAACCTCTACTCCGACGTTCCCTCGCAACTCCCCCTCGAAATCAATGCTATGAATGGCTGACTCATTGAAGCCCCCAGGGCACCAAACATCTCTACAACTCAGATAAGAACAAGTAAAACAAACAAAGCAAAACATTTGACCTGGACCAAGAGTCTTCGGGAAAGCAAAGTTTTGTACCTAGAAAGTGTAGCCAATGACCCAAAGCTGGTGTGGCTTCACTGTCTTCCACGTTTAGAAACCAGTTTAGCGTCTGCATCACTGAGAGGGTCATTCGGTGCCAATATCCCTCTGTGAGACTCTTAATGGCTCAGGTAGAGGGAGGGAATTAATGTGGGAATATCATTATTGACCCTGACACTTTTGGAAAACAGCTGTCCTGCAAATCATCAAGTTAAACAGTTTTAGCCAGAACCACCTGCTATCTCCACAGCTTTTATCTGCAAGCTGTTGGCTTCGGACTCCTCTGAGGGCCTCTCTTTTCAGTAGCCGCAGCACTACATTCCCCTCATTTATCCTGATCCAGCCTTCCCAGCTATTTTCCCTACTGGCTGCTAAAACGGCAAATGAATATATTCGATGGTTATATCTGGGTTCTGACCCCTTTTACTAATTCAGGTTGTCAGACTCGAACCTGATCCGAGATTCAACATGAGTCATTCTAATGCCACATCTCAGAATCTTAAGAACAGGTCAGTAACATATGGAAAGTTTTAAAGACTCCAGGAAAAGCTGGATTACTGAGAGCACGCACTGATGTAGCAAGTGCAATGGACAATGACAGGAAATGAGAAATGTTTGCTGGCATGTGTGCCGAGATTAAACCCAGGATAGAAAAATGCATGCAACGTTTGTCCCTTGTCCCTTTATATCCTGTGGTACTTTTGTGTTTGTGAGTTTTATGTTTGGGTTTTTTGCACGGGTGCTTCTGCGACTGTCCCTCAAAGGATACACATCAATAATTTGTTACCTTCTCGTTTTCCAGATATGGTTAGTGGAGGAATCACTTTGGATAGTTAGGCGTTTTTAATGGGAATCAAGAATTTAGGACTTAATTTTGCTCTTTTTTTCACAAGACTGTAATCCATAATCCTGTTATTATTATTCCAACTCATAATTTCTTTTTGTCAGTTCTTCTTTTACTTTTATAACAGGTGTCTTATCAGTTTCTGTATGACCTGATCACCTTCTGACAGCTTGCCTTCATGTTCAGCACCTGTCGTTCATCGCCTCACAACTTCAGTTACATTTTCGTATCATAGTTTCCTTCCCAATTTGTCCAATCATTTGTTCTGTTTTCAGTTTAGTTTGCCATTCATGTATTGTAGCTGCATTTTGGTTTAGTTCCAGGGGGCAGCTCTGTTGAATTTTCATTTTGGCCTTTTATAAAATACGGAGTTTGGAGATTAATTCTTAGACAAAAAATTCACAGCTTTTGAAATTTGCACGTGAAGCCCAAATAATGCCTGACAGACATGTGTTCTAAATATTTATATATGAGCCACCAATTAATGAAGGAAGTATGTTATGGTCAGTGTCTATTATTTTATTTGGAATAGTATTAATATTTCATGGCAAGCTCAAACAATATAATAACTGCGAAGATTCTCAGTTATTCAGGTCATGGTACCTGCTTGTTTGAGCAATTCAGTCGACGTGATAAGATTTATCAGCTATTACTGATGGTAAACTTTACTGTTGCCATGGCGATTGAGGGTGAAGATATCTTCATCTTCAAACAGGAAAGTATACAAAACTGTCTTTTAAATTAGCTTGAATTGCTCAACTGTGAAATGAAAATAGATAGTATTTATAACAGCTTCTAACTCCATCTGTTTCCGGTCGAGCACCATGGTCTCAGATTTGGAGGTGCTGATCCTCATCCCGGCCGCTTCGCACTCGGCTGCGAACCCGCTCCAGCGAGAGCTGGCGATCTTGGCCTGACGAAGCCAACAGGACCACATCATCTGCAAAAAGCAGAGACTTGATCCTGTGGCCACCAAACCAGATCCCGGCGACGCCCTGGCTGCGCCTAGAAATTCTGTCCATAAAAGTTATGGACAGATTCTGTGACAAAGGGCAGACCTGGCGGAGTCCAACTCTCACCGGAAACGGGCCCGACTTATAACCGTCAATGCGGACCAAGCTCCGACACTGGTACATACAGGGACCGAACAGCCCGTATAGCGGGGATCGGTACCCCATATTCCCGGAGCACCCCCCTCAGGACTGCCCGCAGGAGACGGTCGAATGCCTTCGCCAAATCCACAAAACACATGTAGACTGGTTGGGCAAACTCCCATTCTCCCTCGAGAACCCTGCTGAGAGTATAGAGCTGGTCCACTGTTCCATGACCAGGACGAAAACCACGCTGCTCCTCCCGAATCCGAGATTCAACGACCCGGCGGATCCTCCTGTCCAGCACCGCTAAATAGACCTTGCCAGGGAGGCTGAGGAGTGTGACCCTCCTATAGTTTGAGCACAGCCTCCGATCGGGGGATCACCAACCCGGTCTGCCAGTCCAGCGGCACTTTCCCAGACATCCAGGGAATGCTGCAGAGGTGTGTCAACCAGGACAGCCATACAGCATCCAGAGCATTGAGGAACCCAGGGCGGACCTCATCCACCCGGGGGCCCCACTGCCTAAGAGCTTTTTGACTTCTTCAGCAACTTCGGCCCCAGAGATAGGCGCTCACCATTCAGGGTCCTCTGACTCTGCTTCCTCATTGGAAGGCGTTTTGACGGGATAAAGGAGGTCTGAGAAGTATTCCTGCCACCGATCTACAACCTCTCGCGTTGAGGTCTTCACACTTAATAACTATTTAGCATTTAATGACTTGCTTTTATTTGCCTACCCCATTTTTTGATGCCTGCTTCTGAAGAAACTGGTCTAAGTGAAACTGAGAGATTTTTTTTTTTTTATATTATTTGGCCAAAGTAAGCGGTGATGGCTGTTTAGGGAAGGCAAGTCAGTTAAAAATGCAAATATCGGACATTTGTCGCTTTTGGAAATAAATGAAAAAAGGCAGTCAGCACAATCAAATATAGTCTGTAAATTGGAAGTTGGCATCAAGATTGTGTAAATGTGAGATCACATATGACTGTCAGTTGTGTTATTTTTTGTTAGTTTTTGGGCTACTGTATTGCACAAGGTTGAGTTGGGTTCTCTATTAGACAAAATGTTTATCTTGCGTGTTCTTTGGGTTCTAGAAAAAAAAGCCGTACTTTGCCAGGTTAGGTCAGAAGAATCCAGAGAGCCAGAGAGACATGGCGGGGTTAGCAGTTAGGAGTGGAGCTCCAGTATCAACACCGGTGACTCATGCTGTGTTAGTTTCTCCTTGTCCTTGTGAGGATAACTTGTGCAGACATAGAGATGTGTCAAAGCATGACATACAGAACAACTGAGCTCTCCAATGCTCTCGTGCCTCAGAACTTAGTTTCTGACTATAGCAGTCTCATGAAAATACCTGAATATTGAAATTCTTTATAATTTTTAAAATCCATAACACTTATATGATAACTCTTCTGCATGCATTTACTTCTTATTGATCATACAGATGGACAGACAACTTTGATATGTCTGTCCACAGAGTTCATAGACGTCCCAGTTCTATGGGTGGGTTCATGTCCTCCCCCCAGATTGCAAGACATAAGCCTTGCATATTATTATGCACAATAATTCAGTGAAAGGTACTCACAGAACAGAATCAATAGATACTCAGAATGCCGCAGGGAGCCGCTTCATCAATCACAATGCAGGCAGCTCAGTCCCCCACAACACTGACACCTGCTCTGATATTATTGGCCAAACTACACACTGCCTAAAAATCCTTCCATCTAGGGGTTGGATATCTGATCGGCCCTTAGAAATAGAATATGAAAGTAAAATTAAGCCATCTTTTAAATATTATAAAATCATAAAGTGAAGTGTAGTCCAAACAGTGAGAATTTGTCTGCATCTCACTGTCATACTAGAATTAGGGAAAAGCTCTTTACTGATATTTCAGTTAAGCAGGAGAAACGTTATCGATATAGAAAATGTACTTTTTAACACTTGTCACTGAAATAGCTTAAGGCTCTGTGTATTGACTATCGTATACGTGCACAATTTGTGCAGTCACAAAATGAAGGCTCCCAGACAGTGATATGAGGGTCCTCACATTCTAATCCTGAGGTAGGAAAAGTGATTCCAAATAAATCTTGAAGCAAATAAGCTCAGAGGATTTGCTATTTGACATTGTCAGCTTAAAATAATTTCATTTAAGTTACTTATACAAAGTTCAACTCAAGCTTATTTTTAACTTCCATCTGCCTTAGACACTGTACAAAAGTAGGTCTTGGGTTAGCGCTTCAAGTAATCTGTCTAATCAAATTTAGCTTATAAAGAATACCTCTTGAAGTCATATGCAAATGTGAAAATAAAATTCTATTTTTGGTATATTGTACAATTGTTTGCAACAAATTAAACTCCAGGTTTTAGAGGACATATTCTGTAAGAAGTATTTTTGGTGTCACGGTGGTAGAGTTGTTCCCTTTCAAATGCTTTCCTGGTACTGACGCAGATCAGGCTGCACTGCCGGGAGGAAACAGGCTCGCTTCGCATCAGAGATCTGCCACTCTCAGTTCCTGACTGGCGTGCTGATCTGTGTTTGGGAATGTGAGAGCTTATCTCAACACTTTTTCGGTCAACCTAGGTTTCTGAGTGACGCTGGTGTCATGTGATTCTGAATATCCTCTTGGTCCTTGTAGCAGACTATTTCTATTGGTAGAAACTCATGATGAGATGGTTTATAAGTTGGTTGTGTAATATAATGTATCTTTCCCCAACCACATTTTCATTTTCTTATTATCTCTACACTCCAAAGTGATTTGTGTTTTAGTGTCATTTGCTTGAATGTGTTCCAAGATTCTGTTTTTACAGTTTAAAAAAAAGGTCATCAGATCTAAGTCTTCTCACTCCATCCTTAGTTCTTTTGAGTCTGGGCTCATCTGTATGTGCTGTCTTTAACACACATCACACTTATAAAGTTCTGTCAGTCGTCGTCTTCCAAGCTCCCTACGCTGGTCTGTCTGTTTGTTTGAATTGCAATTCTTCTTAATTTCTTCACCCTTTAAGTGACCCCAAAAATTCACAGAAAAATTCACAGAAATTCACAAAATTCACATAATGTTCTAGACATTATTTTATTTGATACAGTCTGTCTTTAGGGTATTTTTTTCATTACGATACTTTTTCTGTATAATTGCTGACAATACTCAGTTCAACTTTCCATTGCTTGTTGATTGATCCTGTTCAGATGAGCAGAGTTTACTTTTTAGCCAGAATAAGAAGTTCCTATCCTCAGCAGAAAACCTACAACACCACTACCCTGGTCCTAAAAAAAAAAATAAGTGTAACATTAGTCAAGAAAATTGGCATTATTATCAAATATAAATACTTGCGTTGAACTGTTGTGATCAGAGAAACGAGAGACAAACGGGCTATCAGTGATGGTTAGAATTATGGGCACCAGTATTCGTCGGTAGTGTGTCTCTTTAGGTCGTCTCGGAGTCTAGCCTGTGTTCCTCTGATACAAGGCTCTCTCATCATGGATAATTTGCTACTTATCTAAAAAAAACAATTTGGGAAATCTAAATACGAATTTTTGTTGCCTGGAAAAGGGCAGTTAGACACACATGGCAGCCATCCAGCCTGTCTTCCAATGGCTGAAATAAAGACCTTCTCAAATATACAATTTTTTTGAACACTTAATGGTTTAATAGCAGCTTATGTCTCTGAATAGATGAGAGCCTTTATTCCAGCAGCTGACCTCGCCAACCAACCACAGCAGCTGTTCTTCATTCCATACTCTTCTATGAAATCCAGAAGTGTCCTGTTCATTGACATTTTCTTGTTTGCATTTTATTATCAACTTAAGGACATGACAGGTGACTTTTTTTTTGTCGTTTTGTTTTTTTACTCATTTTTGCAAGTCAGTTTCAATGTTGTTTTGTTTATTCATATCCCCTTAAAGCACTTTAGCCATCATTTGTTGTTGCGTCATCACTGCCAGAAGTGTTCTGGCCCCAAAATCTCTAAATACCTCACTTTCCCTGATGCATTAGTCAGCAAGCCGCTGGTAATCCACAGAACGGTATGTCTTCTGAGGTGAATGCTTTTGTGGGCTGTTCCCTTAATGTCTGCAGGGGCATGCTGGCCTCTGGGAGTCATTTGTCTGGCCATAGAACCAGTGAAAACAATCACTGGTTTTACTGTTGATTTTTTTTATTTTCCTTTCTCATTTTTCTTTTTTTACTGTTTTTAGTCATATTTTCACCCCTGAGACTTTTCAGTAGCTGTAAAACTGTCGGTAAAACTTTATAAGCCTTACATACAAAGAGTCGATACATCCTTAAAATCTCAATTCTTCATCAATAAATAACTGATAATCAAGGAGTAAACGTTAGCATGCATTTTACACAATCAAATGTTTTTAGGCCTCTTGAACTCGAATACATTCATGGTTAATGAGCTATTTAGATTACATACATTGTAAATGCACATGTCCAAATATTGATTTGGAACCGCACTAATTATTTGTCCTTGCATGTTAGTAGATGCCTTTTTTAACCCTTTGGTATGAGGAACAGAGCATTTTCTAGCTGATAGTTTCCAGGTCAATCATGTAACACGAGGGCTAACCTACAGGTCTCAAAATTGTTTTTGGAAAAGCAAACCATAACAAAACAAGTCAAAGAAAACATGAAATGGAAAATGGAAATACTTAAGTAATTACGAAACAATTACGAAATACTATGTTTTCACTGAGAATGAAAATACTATGAGTCTTTATTTATTTTTTCCTTTGTGGTTGCCCCCCCCCCCAATGAATGACCCACCGGTTGACGGACCATTTTTACAAGCACAGGCAGTTTGGTGGATCATGATGGTCACAGGGTAACATAGGCGTTGGCGAGGTAATAATTGCAGCAGTATTACAGAGTGGATGAGGGAGACATGTACTAATTCTGAGCTTTCTGTCAGTAGAGATGCGTAATGAAAAAATATATGGAACATTTTTAGAACATCAAAGTGATTCTAACCCCTCTCATCATTTTGTTGAGTATGCTGAGGCCAGTACGAGAGCAGAGCAGCCGTGTTTCATTGAAGTCTGCTTGTAATCTGATGTTTTCCTGCTTTCTGTACTGATAGCCATGGGTAATGTTTTCTACTGCATGTCTGTCTATCCTATTGCTGTCTATCCTAGTGCACATGATAACCCTTGAATTCCTCCATAGTATTTCTTAAATGGCATTCAAAAAGGTCAAGGCCACTTTGACCTCACAATATTCCAACCTAACAAAAGGTCATACATTTCACACACTTTCCTGAAATATATACATGTGAGGACATTCTGTTTCTGTGAAGAAATTAACTCTAACAATGATTCTGCTCTACAAAACACTGCTATTATTCAACACAATATTTTATATCAGTGAATTAATTAAAGTTTCAAGTTCTATTGATCTGTTGCAAATAACCAGCTGGTTAGACCCCATTTACATTATTAGCATATAATCTATGCGATTATGTCTCATATTTGTGTACATAATTAAAGAACAGTTAAACAACCATTTTAATTCCAAATATGATCAGAACATAATTAGATATATTGGGATATATTGGGCGCTTTTATTTGTTAGTCGGAGCAATTTGTTTTGAGCTTTTTTCAGCAAGAGTTAATCAACTTTGAAACTTTTCATTGAATAAAAAATACAATGATGTCATAAATGCTTTCAAAAAGGCAATATTTTCATATTTAGAATATGATGAGCAGGCTTGACAAATGAATTGAAAAATCCAAGAAAATGGCAAATTGTGCATCACTGGTTATTACGGCAAAGCAGTGAATCACTAATGATGAGACCAGTTCCAGGTTTGAAAGTGGTTCATTGATGCTGACTATATTCTCATGATAATAATCGAATATATACACTTCAATTCTTTCATCAAGATAATGTTGCACATCTGAAATCCTTTGCATAGGTTTGGGATTATTACCTGAGGATTTGGGATTTTCGGCAATTTTACTTTCTGAAATGCACTCATTTGGTGCTAATCCCATCTGAAGATAATCCCTACAATTGTGGTTATGTGCATAAAACTACCCCCATAACAATCAACCATGCAAATATTTCAGGAAAAAGACCCCACTTTTCGATATTATATTTGAAATTTTGCTGAACCTTTTATCGTAAGATACATTTACTCTTTGGAGGTTTGACACATTGCTATTTGTGAAAGTAGGAAAATGGCGATATCTGAGATGAGGAAAAATACACTGTTGATTTCGGATTATCTGACGGGATTATTAATGTTCTCTTCTGGATTGTTCTCTTTTTAATCCTTTAGCATTTGTTTCAACTTTCACTCATTTTAATACATCTGTTCCATCTTTTATTATTTTATAATGTGCTCTTTTTTATTTCATGTGCTTTAGTCCACAGTTTTATTTATTTACTTCCTCGTCCTCTAATATTTTCTATTTGAAAATTACTTGATGGCTAACTCTCTCAGCTAATTTTTTCTTGAATTAACTGTGAGGTTAATCATCGCCTTGTAGAGAAGTTGAGCAAGGCTTATGTTTTAATTTATGAAGCAGAACAGAGATATATCTGAAACAGGGTTTATGGCAAAACAAAACTATATAAAATTACCTAACTGAAGGAGACAACAAATAATACTAAATTTGAAAAAAAAGTTGTCTTCATCATATAGTGAGTAATAGAATAATGTTCATCCCATCATTAACATTTCACCATCTAATCAGTTGTAATAAATTTTAATTGAAAAAAGCAACCCCCCCCCTAAAATAACCACGAAAAATTCTGAGATTCATAATTAAAAAAATAAATTCCCTCCATGCTGCTCGTCATGATTTTCTTCATTTTTTTTAGAAGGGAGCTGCAAATCTCTTTTCATTTTAAACTGAATGTTTTCAAGAATAGCTACAATTGCCTTTTTGTTCAGGTGATTAAATAAAAGATTGGATGAACTGCTTCTTTACTGATATTGGGACATGACTAGTGTTCCAGTGGCTCAAATTACGGCAAATAGCATCACGATAACATCAGTTGAATTGCTTGTCTTCTCACACCTGCATAGCACTGGTTGCTTTGAAGAGAACATGCATACTTAATGGTATTTTCTTTATAACTCGTTTCCAGGACACATCACAGAAATAAAATCAATAATTCTGAGACTTGTGTGGCAATTTAGCACACAGTTCTAATGTACTCACTGGAGATCAAATGCAGCAAACACATGTGAGATGAAATTCAAGTGAGCATGATGCACGATCGGGTCATTTGTTCGTAAGCATTTAGCCTGAGCTCACTTTCATACCGTATAGTCTAATCCCCATGTAGTTCGGCTGGAGTTGAATATCACAGATTTCTTGATTTACTTTGCAGCAGTATAAAAAAGGTTCCTTTTAAAGATACTGCAAATTTGAAGTATTTTATAAAGTCATCCCTTACGGACAGAGTCCACAGAAACGTACAGTTAGGGTTTGAAAATTATAATGTCCCTAACATATTTTATCCATCTTTTTTTCTCCTGTTCTCATGCATTATTAAAATAAAACAACTCATTGGTACTATTTGTCACTGTGGAATGCTAATGTTGTGTTTGAGGTTAGAGAGAGGTCGCTCAAGTGATAACAATATCCCAAGGTTACTGCTGAAGCCATGAGCGTCGTCATCTATGACAACATTCACAGAACCTGGCAATCACATAGAAGTATTATGGGTAAAGACTGGAGAGAGGGATGCTTTGTGGTCTGAAAGCCAGTGGCGAATTATGTCTGAGCAAGTCAAGGTCCTCCAAATCATGCTGTGTACAAAGGTTTTGCAGCCTGCTGGAATATATTTTAAATTATGCTCAGGATTAATAGTTGCTTTGGACATGAGCTAATTAAAGCTGATGAGAATTGTAAAGCGGATTAAGGCAAAACCAAAAGGTGATAAGGTTTGACCCGTGGTAATAATCGTGGTAGAAGTTGGAACAAAGCAAACATGGGAGACAGTGTCGAACAGGCCCACAGGCCTCTTTAGTGATCTCCGTAAGGCTGAGTGATTGCTTTTGATCAGACCAGAATTCTGGAAATTGGCATTTACTGAGCATTCAGTGAGGAAGACACTTAAACAGCTGATTCCTGTTTTAGTCTATCATTTTTAAAAGCATGTGCGCAAAGATAAGGGGGAATCCTGACCTGACTTGAGGTGTTTCAAAATCAATGCCTTGTTTATAAGTCGTAATGATTTAATTGATTTGGCCCATTTGTTATTCTGGCCCGTGCCCCTCTGTTTATGCATTCTGTGTAAGTGAAGTGTGTGAGCAAAACAGCTGCCAGCAGCTTTTACAAATGATATCGACACTAACAATGAGCAGAGCATTTATAAACAAGGGTCGGTCATTTAAAAGTGATTCTCACATTATGCTAATTGCAAAGTGAATGAAAATCCTTTTTTATCATACGCTGGCTCCCTAATGCAGCCTATCACTTTATAGTTTGAAAGTAACTGTTTCAATGCCTACATCCTTTAATGCCAACTTTTTATTTCAACACAAACCCTCTGACAATATTGTCTCCCAATGGTTCCAACAAGATCCTTTTTCACGCACAGTGATTTGGTCGCCTAAAGTTCAAGTAGTTCATTTAGTGTGAGCCCACCCCTGACAAAAGTAGTGTGTTTTTAAACAGTAAACATCATGATTCCCTGAACTTTACCAATGTTTATTTTGGCACCTGAATAGGACCTTAGGCATTGCATCAACTCAGCTCCATTCTCACTCTTCAATCAAGTAACTGATGTGTGTGCTCACAGACAGTTATAGCCTCAAAGTCAACATTTCAGCTGCGGTGAAACAGACAGGATCATGACAGCATTTACTGTAACAGCACGCCAACCTCATTCTTTGAGACATTCAACAAGTATGAAAATCCAAAAAGTTAAGCGAATGTGTCATCATTTTCCACAGGGCCCGCTTAGAGTCATTGAGGTGCTGGACCCCACCCCAGCTGTCCGGGCGAGAGGCGGGGTACACCCTGGACCGGTCGCTAGTCAATTGCAGGGCCACATATAACGAGAAAAACAAATATTCACACTTTCTTTCCCCCCTTGGGCAACTTAGGGTCCCCAATGTCTTTCTTGAATGACCTTGCCACCTTCACCGGGCAGCTGTTCAGGTTTATACTATTGACCTGATTTTTTGGGTCACTCTCTCAAAATAGCTGTTTCAGTTGAATGAAAATATAGATACTGGAAAGAGCAGTTGTAGAGGATGACAGAAATAGTTGTTGAACCTTACAGCAGAAAATACATATTGTTATAAATCGGGCCTTCAGTGAAGACCGTAAAATCCAGCCTGCTACTTTTCCCAATATCCCTCCATCTCTTTTTTTCTGTCTCGACCGCTCTATAAAATCAAAATGCATAAAGGGCCCTTAAAATAACTTGAAGAGAGACATAATTGCTGCCATTTCTAGAGAGACTTGGACTGCTGTAATGACTATAATACAGATTCTTAGAAGGGTATAATTGAAACTCATACACATAATTTCGAGGCCCATATACTGCATAGATTCACATCATTGGGCAGCACCGGGCCTCTCACCATTGACTTTTGTTATATGAGACAGTTTTTTCCAGAAATACTTTTCTTGGATTAGGGCTTATTCTTTCAGCAACGATGAGCATAGATGATAGGAGATTTATGTGTCGGTCTTAAATATTTTTTAACAGAAGAATGTGAAAGTAGATTGGACAAAATGGTGGACTGTATGCAGACCAAGGTAGTAAATTTCAGCCTTTCAAATTTTATTGTCTGCCTGTGCTTCCGATTGTGTCAGCCCAACCCCATGACCGTATATGTCCTCACAGTATAAATATGATAAAATGACGGTGTACTTTCTATTTGGGGTACATTAGAAAGAATGAACAAGAAAGACATTGTTAAGATGAATGCTAAATATAGCTACAATCCTTTACTGGTCCCTGAAGCCAATTTTGCATAGTCTGGAGCAGACAAAAATCATGGCAGTGTTTGCGTGCCTCTCATCAAGGAGATGTCATTTACATAATGAGACGCTGCCACAGCAACAAGCCCCAATATGCATGGGTATCGTCACTTATGGGGGTGGATACCAGGATGTCTTCCTAATATACGATTTTGATACACAGGGGGCTGCAGTGCTGCAAGCGGCATCGTGCATTGACACACAAACACATACCCAGTGCCCAAGAGACAGCTTTCGTATGGAGAGATATGCTTGGTCTGAAAACAGCGGGTAGGAAAACTGCTGTAACTGAATGATCCTTTGGGTTAGTGTGCTGTTGTAGGGAAAAGGCTGTATCTTTGTAAGTGTGTTCTTGGGCATGGACATGTGATGAGTATCAATGCAATGTGTGGAAATATTTGGTCCAAGATTTTAGTACTGAGAGATTAACTCTTGACCAGGGGTTTACAACAACAAATTTTGGGATAAGGAGCCTCTCACCCCTCTCATGTATCTTGTTTGTTTATTTTGTAACTATCAGCAGTTCCTTTTCTGCACTGTTATTCAAGTGATGATCCTTTCTGTCGAGGGATTAAAGAGTGATCCTTTAGGTATAGTTGGAAAAAGTTTGGTTGTATTTATTCACAAGAGCCACATTCAAGATTGGCTTTTAATGACAAAGCAGCTTTTTAATTGGCTGAGCCATTATGGCCTGTGCTGATTCAAGACATTGCCACGTTCAAATCAATTATTTTAAGAACTGACAGAGGGCCAAACTGCTGTGACTAAATTTGATGAAATAACTCACACTGAGAAAAAGAGGGAATGGAGGTGCTTCTAACATGAGGTGAGGCGACCTTTATTTATTTATTTGTTTGTCTTTATTTGTTTTTGACAATCTTCACTCTTTTGAATTTCCTCACGGTCGTATTGTACCACATTGTTGCAACCCAGTCTTCAGCTGGCAGGATTTTAGCCTATACCATGATATTTTCAAAAATCTAATAAATGAGTTTTTGCCAAACTAGACAATGTTGTCTGTCTTAGAAAAACCGAAACTGCTATGTATATCATGTTAATTAGCCTTTTAGCTTTTTAGAACTGGTCCCAGTATAGCAGTCCTGAAACTGCTCTCGCTGAGTATGCTGCAAGATAACATACCAATGATTGTTGATTTTGGATCCACTGTAGCTGTTTAATATAATAGTAATGATAATAATAATAATAATAATAATAATAATAATAATAATAATAATAATAATAATAATAATAATAATAATAATAATACTTCATGCAATAAGGTGTTGTTCATCAAAGTGCTGTACAAATAAGAAGTAAGAGTAGAATACATGCAAACACTGACAACTAACAGGTGAACTCCTTGCTTCCTCCATAAAACACCCCTTATTATTATTATTATTATTATTATTATTATTATTATTATTATTATTATTTAAGGAGAACTAGGTGTCACATGCAGGTGTTGGAAGAGCAGAGGAGAAATAAACTTAGGTCTACTTCCAAAATTAATGTTGGAGCAGTTTGTTTAAGCTACACGAATCATAATTTTAGAAGAGCTTTTAGAGTGCTACAGATCCACAAAAGTTCCCTTAGCTTTACAGTCAGTTGTAAGTTTGGCTTGAGTGTGATTCAGTGTCCTACCTGACAAACTTCACTTATTTTTTATTTTATTTTGTCAGATGTCATCAGAAATTCTCTGCGGGGAATGATCCCAACATTTTCAACGTAATTAGAGGAGACAAGTCACTGCCTACACTGCAGTTCAGAGCGGGAAACGGAGTGACGAAGGACAAAGAGAGGGAGTGAGGGAGAGAGAATGCAGTCTGTGATCTAACAGTAATCCATAGCAGCAGAACTGGCTAAAGACGATGAACAGGGCTTGAGGTGCAATGAAAAGGTTACACGCAATGATGTGAAAATGCTCGAGATTTGCTTAAAGGTTAGGGTGGAGACTTGATGCAGCAACACTTTTAAATTATCTTGGTTCTTTGACTTAATGTTGTTCCCTTTACAGTATCCGACACACAACATGCAATTTCAAGAAATATTTGAGTTTTACACATGCTGTTCTACACAATACTACTACAAGTTTTCTGATCTTGTGTTTCATCCAAATTTTGCAGGGCCTTGCAGTCAAGCAGTCGCTTTCTTTGGCATTAAACACCTACGATCCATAACAAAAAGATCCCTGTTATCTGCAACAAGTAAACATTTCTGAAAATGTAGGAGGTCCATCGTGCATCCAAACCACCAGAGTCTGAGATGTCTCTACTTTGAATGATTGCCTCTGTGTTAATGTGAGCATTTGCATGTATAGGAAGTTTTTGTTGAGACCCCAAGTACTTTTACTCAGCTATTTAGATAGCAGTTTTTTGACTGATTTGATATAAACAGTTATTTAAATATACTGTGGCTTCCTCCTTTGTTATATTGCGGAAAATGTATAAACGTTGTTTAGTGTGAAGTCTGAAAGTGTTTGAGCGCTTATTTACCCCTGCTTTGCAGAAATATGTTGCTTGTTTCACTTGCACATTTAAAATGTCTTCACATTTAAAATGTCTTAACATTTAACAGTCCAATGTTACTGAGGCTTCCTAGTTGAAATAGTCAGTTGTTATTCATGTTATTGTGAAATAGGCCACACAATTATGTTTTTTCTGCTTTCTTGCTTAGGTAACAAGTTACTGTGAAAAACTGGAGAGACTTCTTTTTCTATGAAAATCCCCAGACAAATTTCCAATTTCAAAGCTTTTTTTGCCTTCTTGACACACCTGAGCTGGGACATTTGGGTCTTCCTCTATTTACTCAGCTTATCTCATGGGTCTAGAGTTTAAGGCATCATCATTGCAGATGCTTAACTTTGGTTGAAGATAACCAAATAAATTTTATTTAATTCAATAAATTTCAGCAAATTATGCGCATGATTTTACATTTCCACAATGCTTTAATTTAGTGATCCTGAATTCTTGTTTTTAGTCAAAGAATGACATTTTCAGTTTCGCAGTTGGGTCAAGGCTTAGGCTACAAATGTAAGAAATGGGCAAGGAAATTCACTTTAATAGATGTCCTCGCATGATTTGCGGTAACTGTGTGTGGGTGTGTGTGTGTGTGGCTGGTCAGTGTTCCATGCTGCAAAGTTCTAAAGGGACAGATGGTCCTTCAGGCTCATTGTAAGTTGCTCAACCAGCCTCTTGTCTTTGGCTCCAGGTCTCCATCCTGTCTTGGCAGCAGCTTCACAGTTACACCCACCCCCACCATACTGCACACACATGCGAACACACCCACAAATATTTCACAGAATCTGGGTCTCTTTTTATCTCTTAGGCTCACCACTCATCATTTACTCTTCAATAGTCACTGACGCAGCTGCTGCAAGTGACCAACCCATGCATGGATCCAAAGTATCCAGAAATCACTGAATAAATGCCACTGGATTAGCAAGGTTTTTTCACCAAACTTAATGGAAAATATTACTTAACATGCATACCGTGTCAACCCTGTATGGAATTTATTGTACATTGAAACAGTGGAAATTGGAAATTAACACTAAAATTAATAGAAATGTAACTTTATTAGGTTCACTTAATCATTTGCTGTTTACTGCTCTTGGAGTATGCGATTCTTTTGAATAAAGATGGACGTACAAAACTATTGGATGGGGCAATAAAAACCTGTGCATTTTATGGCATGAAGATGATCCCCAACTGAGATGTTCCTATAAATGTTATAGCAAGGGAATTTTTCAATTTTGTAGTTACTTCTTTTAGTGTAAGTACAATAAAGTAAGTACAAAAATAAAAAAAGGCTTGCATCTATACATTTGCACTGATAATGTAACAAATCTGTATGTGTGTAAATATATATATATACCTTTCACTCACATCGACCTTCTTGGTTTGAAGTTATGATAGCCAGACCCATAAATGATATGACAGAACTTTGTCTTCATTTGTCAGCATGGAGGTACAGTGGTTTGCCTCATAGCTGGGAAATTTATTGTTCCATTACAATGGTTGGCATAGGCTTATTTGTGGGAAGTTTGCATGTTCTGCCTGTGCCTGCAGGGATTTTCTATTTATTCTCTGTTTTCCTCCCACTGTTCAATAACATGCTTTAAATTAACTGAAGTCTCTGAATTGCGGGTAGGTATGAATGAATGAGGGAAGGGTTATGTCTCTATATGCGTCTCTATGATTGACTGGTCCAGGGTGTACCCTGCCCCTTGCCTGGTGACATCTAGTACTGGTTTCTGTAAGCTTGTGTGCAGGATAAGCATTATTGATAATGAATAATACATGATTCTTTATTCTCCTCTTGGGGAGGGAGGGAGAAAGGACCCCTGCAGGTCAGGTAAGGTATGCTACCAGGGAACCAAAAAGAGAAGTCCGGTAATTGACCTAAGGTCTTGGTGTGGTACAAATGCCATGAGAATTTTGCTTGCAGACTGTAGTCACACTTGATGACATAGCAATCTCAATGATGGTTGCAAGAAACTTTGCCAGGGCTTGTGCAGCTGCTCGGACAGGAAGAATTCAATCTTCTCCCATAATTAATTGATTACATCATCAAGACAGAAAAGTTAAGGTCACATGAAAGTTAGTTGGTCTTCAATATTCAGTTGGTCTGGATATTGATCTGTTTTATGGAGGGGATTGCTACTATGACAAAAAACTTAATCAGACATTCCTACTTTTCATAAAAGGGTTTAGGGGTTGCATGGGTTGCAATGGTTGTGCTTATATAAGAAAAGAATATGACATATTACTGACCCTTGATGCACTCGATTTTGTGTTTTTAACTCTTCACCCCACAAAGGTCTTTCCAAAGGGGTCGCTTAAAGGGACGCTTTAAATCACCAGGCGGGTGGGTGGACAGATCCTGAGATGTTGAGGTCAATGACTACGGAGAGGAGGGGTTGATGTTAGACTTTGTCAAAAGCAACTGACAGATCTATCAGCAACAGAGCCCAGACATGATGGACAGCTCGGGTATACTGCTGGTTCCATGACCAGCACTTCTTTAATTTTTGTCTGATTTTATTGTGTTGATTTATTTTTTTTACCCACCAACCTAAACTCTTTATTAGACAGAATTAGACAGATAATTTGCTCTGCAAATTTGGGTTACATCAGACTAACAATATCATACTGAAAAGACAGTGGGGAAAAAAAAAGTGCAATAGAGATATAATAGAATATTACACAGAGTAAATCCAGTTCTAATGAGCCAAAGGTCTTGATGTGGAGATTATAAAAAGAAAACCAAAGGAATCAAAAAGTTAAATACCTAATGCAAAATGATCATCTTCATATAAGATGGTCATTTAAAGAACAGCTTCGACATAAATATCAAAATCATCATGTTTGTTCTGATTATAAAATAAAGGTACAGACATCCCGGTGTCCAAAATAGGTCACTAAATTAAGCAAAATTAAAGATGGGAGGTGCAGAACTTTACAGACTAGATGATTTTCTTATGCATGTAAATTCAAGAAATAGTGTGGAATGCGTTTTATTTACAGTAAAATGGTCTTTTGCTGTCATAACCAAAACTACATCCAGATGAATAGCAACATTGCAGTAAAGCCTTAGTAAACCTAACCCTCTTTTAAAAGTGAAACAAAAATCCAGCCCAGGCGTACAGTAATTACAGTGCTGTTGAAATTATATTCCACTAGCTTTTTTTGAAACTATTTTGAGCTGAACTTATTAAAGCTATGCTGCCACTAATTAAGTTGTTTGTCTTTGCAAAGCGATCTCCTCCTGCCCACTGCTGCTGACTAATGAGTGGTTGTGTCACAGCACCCTGCCTGCTAGTTGAAGGGGCGATGAAAGCCAGAAGTTTAAAGAAATACAACCCAATGGTTGCAAAATTTCCAACAGTCCATGCTGAGGCTGTTGCACACGTAGCTAAATCCTATTGGTTTTATGTTTGTAGGCGCGTTTAAGGTTGGCAACTTAGTTACTAATATTGTAGCATCCTTCTATTGAAAGGCCATGAAATGATAAGCAAAATAACATTTTACATTTTCAGTAAAGTGCAAGACAGAGCTGGATTCTTTTTTTTGCAATTTTGCTAACTTCCTGTGGCAGCCACATTGGATTACGTTAACTGCTGATGTTACATATCAAATTCCTTACACATTTGCTAAGTAACAAATGATACATCTAAGCGTTGTATGATTTGCATTTGCAACTAAAAATAAGAAGATGATAAGAAAGATGAAAGGTGCCACTTTTTCTTACTTCTAAACAGGAAGATTGGTTAAATAATGGACATTCATACACTTGTTCTCGCAGCTTTGGTACTACAAGTATATGCAAATGCTTGAATATGTATTTAGGCAAGGCCCTATTTAGATCACTTAACTTAAACACTTATTTATTCATTTATCTTAGACCAAACATCAAAAATATAGAATTAGACTCGTTTTTCTTTTACCATGATTTATATCAGGGGAAAAGTAATAGTTGAATTTGGGCAAGTTGATCTCAGACTCAAACCCTTTTTTTTTTATATTGAAGAATGCATAGTGGTGTTTTAAAATGGCACTCCTATATGGTATTAATATTTACTTGCGCATTTTAACAAAAAGAAAGAGATAAGGGAGTCTGTTTCTGTATATGTGGCTCCTCATTGTTTTGGTTACTTTTTCTGTCTGTTATGAAATGTTACAGTAGGCCATCTCATTAAAACATTACTTGGGATAGTAACATGCAGAGGTTTTGGAGCTATCCTGTTGTCGTAAAGTAGTTTGGAATACAGCATAATTTGACACTTTGTGGTATATCTATTACATGACTTTGTAGATTACCATTTAGAGAAAAAGAGTGGTTTCCATGTTCAAACATTGGACATTATATTGAAAAATAAACGTACACAATTAGTAGTTATGGAGGTACTCACAGCTTTGTGATGGTTTCAGTTGCGGATCTAAGTATTAAAGGGTGGTCTTTACAGATCTCTGATCTCCATGAGTGCATCTCTTGTATTCTGAAGTGTCAGTGCTTGAACTTTAACGCAGACCATGTAAAGCAAACCCTCAGAGGATAGGGTTGTGTTAGCTAGTAGACCTAATGGCTTTCCCAGCTGCTGTGTCTAGGGACTGCAGAACTGTATAAGCCTTCTCCAGCTACTGCATGTCATCAAATACACAACATGGAGGAACAGGGAGAGGAGTCAGGTAATTTTAGTTTATTTCTAAAATATGACTTTGAACAAAGTGTGCTTTTGCATCTTTGACTCAGCCCTTAGCTGGCACTCTGTGTTTCCAGCATCTGCATATTTTTGAGGATATTTATACAGTATTAAATTCATGTTCTGTCACTGCGATGTAATAAATAGAGATGCATTGTTGACTTCCGAGAAGTTCAGCAATTTCATCTTGATCTTCTAATCTGTCACGAGCAAGCTCCTCTTTGTTCTTTCCAATGTGTATTTATAGCTCCATTTTAATGTTGTTTTTTCTTTTTTTAATACATTGTTCTTTATTTATCCCTGCCATTCAGTGCTGACTTAACTCGCTCCATTTGTAGGCTGATGTGTGTGTGGTTACGCGTGTGTGTTTGTGTCTTTGCGTTTCTAAGAAGTCACACTTTATTTCTGCACAAAGACCCAAAAAGATTTGATGATGCATTTGCCAATAGTTAATAGAAAACTAGCAAGTAAAATATTACACGCAATGGAAATATTTTTGAACGCATAGTTATTGATTTATGTATTATTTATTCATTCATTCATTCATTTATTTGTATCCCTTATATAAAATATTGAGTGTATTGAACTACCTGTCTTATCTGGTCTGCTGAACTGAAACATGAGCTCACATTGTTGAATCTCTGGTTAAACTGAGAACATAAGAAATTTAAGAGAAGTGAAGCACTACACAACTGTCAATTTCTCAATACAATCACACCTGTATATTCATTCCCCTGTATCAGAGCTGAATTGGAGCAGATTTTGAGCGGAATGTACAGTACAAGATAGTACTAGTAGAGAAGAGGCATGCTGTGCTGCAGGACCGCGTCTGCCGCCAAAGACGTCTGATTAATGTCTGCAGAGATAACCTGTAACTGATCCTACTCTATCTCTCCCCTCAATCCTATCCCCTCTTCAGAAGACAAGAAAAAATCCTGTCTTATTTATAACATTAGCTGTGAAAGTTGAAGAGTAACACACACTCTTTGAGGTCTCGGAAGAGGAATATGCCCAGGTGCAAATACACTTCAGTAACAATCTAAAAATAAATAAACAAACTATCAATCACAACCTCAAAGAATTATATTACATGGCTGGTGCTTGGAGTTAAATTCAAAATTGAAGTGTTGGGATGGTTGATTTTATTTTTCTATTTTGTTATTAAATTTAATTGGTTTAATAGATGTGTCCAAGAAAAACTATTAAAAACAATTCACGTTAATGACGGGTCATGGCTTAGGTTAAAGCTGTGAAACTCAGTGCTGCAATCAAGATTATTCATCACCACTGGGAAAGTTCTGCAGTCAGCACTTTAAACAGGAAAGACCACTTCTTTTTTTTCATGATGGATAATGTGCAGACCATTGGTTCTTATTTTCTTACTTTTTTCATTTAAACTCTTTATTGGTTGAACACTGTACACAGTATCTCTCTACTGAGATAGTTCTTGTCTTTCTGTACCATAGGATTGCATTCTCAAATTGTGTCCTCACCTCTCCAGTGTTTCTACCTTTAATCAAATAGGGATAGGCTGGGATAATGACAAGAGAGTGTACTGTTGTCCCTTACGAGAACAGCATTCAGTTAATTTACTGTTGTCTTTTGTTTTTCCTATTAGAACTCCTGCTCAGATGCTCTGCTCTACCACCTGAATGTAGCTCTACATTTGCTCCTCTTCCTCTCTCTTGAAATCTTACATCTTATGTTGTCGATCTGAAGCTGCCCGGATGCAACATCTTTACCCAGTAGCTAAAACCAGTCACAGTACCTATTGATCAGTTTTACACCAGATCATTATTAATAATAATAATGAAAATGATGATTACTTGATAATAATTTGGAACTGTCAGTACAAGAAATACTGCACAATTTGTTTCACAACAGAAAAACAAATATTTAAACACAATTCAATAAAAAAAAACCAGTGATTATAGCTATCAAATTTCTGGTAAAGCGAACTTTATCTCGCTATATCACGAATGTGATGGTATGATTGCATTTGAAAATAATTAGAAAATATTCCCCAAAACGTTTACATGTATAGTATAATAATCTAAAGTGGTTTGAAAGTGCTTTGTACAAGACATTTTTGAGCAGGGTAGGGCTGGGCTCACATAAAGAAATGCCATGTTCACTAGATGACAATCACAAACAAAAACTTTTATTTAATTTAATGTATGAATGAGAGAAGGCATCAATGTGGTTGTTGGTTATGAGTTTGAAGAGCCAACAGCCTGCTTCCAAAGTCACCCACTATCCAGTCTTTTCTTTCATTGTGTTTAGCAATTTATGACTCCAAGAAATTGGTTTTGGTGGTAGTCTCTGCAGTGCGCCTGCTTTGTGCTGTGAATATTTTCCTCTTAATGTACACTGCAAGTTACATCCAAGTGGCAAAAATGGAAACAAAAATATGCAGAACAACATATCCAAAACAG
Source organism: Fistularia tabacaria (assembly GCA_901007705.1). Taxonomy (NCBI): domain Eukaryota; kingdom Metazoa; phylum Chordata; class Actinopteri; order Syngnathiformes; family Fistulariidae; genus Fistularia; species Fistularia tabacaria. Next base: position 254,842 of record CAAKHD010014184.1, read on the forward strand.
TAACATAGTGTCTGCACTTTTTGAATGTGATGTTTTTATTATGATGTGCTTCTGTTCACTATTTATTTTCATTTGTGTTCAGGTAGCCTCCACAGCGCCATATCTTAATCACCCCAGGGCAGCCCCACTTCTGTCTGAAAACCCCTGTTCTATGAGGAAACCCTTACTTCTTAATTCTGAAAAAGTAGAAAGGATCACATTTTAAACCAGGAGGCTTGCGGTGCATGAGCAACTTAAATTTGTCTACTTTTAGATTGATTTAAATGATTTGATTGAAAACATATTTCTCTTCAAAAGCCTTAAACCAATTGCTCAAGACATTCAGCATATTGGCTGTATCACTTCCTATTACAGGGGATTTCCCTTGAGGATGTGATTGGCTGGGTGATCAGTTGTTGAAGCCTTGACACAGGGTTTTCCCTAAACATCTGAATTTTTCTGAAGTTGTTGCAGAAAAAAGAAAAAGACAATCCCTTTCAATAGAATAAGAATACATTTTTCTTTTATGCTGCTCCACTCAGGGGTCACCACTGCGGATCATCTACCTCCATCTAATACTCTGCTTTGCATCCTCTTTTCTCACAACTCACGTCATGTCTTCTTTCACTCTTATTTTCACAAATCTTTTTGTTGCTCTTCCTCTCGGCCTCATGTCTGTCAGTTTCAACCTCAGCCTTTTCCTCTGGATATATTCACTATCATGTACATGTCCAAACCGTCTCAGTCTGACTTTATCTCAAAACATCTAACATGTGCTCTCCCTCTGAAGGACTTATTCCTAATCCTATCCATCCTAGTCACTCCCAAAGAGAACCTCAACATTTTCATCGCTGCTATCTCCAGCTATGCTTCGTTTCTCTTCCTCAATGGCACCGTCTTGTACATCTTTCCTTTCATTCTTTTATCATACTCAGCACTTTTCTCCACCTGTCCCAACCTGCTTCCACACATTTCTTCACCTCTCTCCCACACTCTCCATTGTTCTGGACAGTTGATCCTACATACTTCAAATCCTCCACCTTCTTTATCTCTTCTCCCTGATACTCACTATTCCACTTGTGTCCCTCTCATTCACACACATGTATTCCATCTTGCTGTGGTGAGCCATCATTCCTTTCCTTTCAGGGCATACCTCCACCTCTCTAGATTTCCCTCCACCTGCCCCCTGCTTTCACTACAATTGACAAACATCATCTGCAAACATCACAGTCCATGGAGATTTCTGTCTAACCTCATCTGCCTGGTTTCCACAAAGCAAACAACAAGGGGCTCAGAGCAGATCCCTGATGCAGTCCCACCTCCACCTTGTACTCCTCTGTCTTAGACCCTTGCTTTTCATCTTCTCTCTCTCACTACTGACATGCCTTCCTCCTCTCCTTCTTGGACTTAGAGCAGCCAAATTTCCACCAGTAACCTGTAGGTTACCGGGACTGTGGTCATTGTGAACCTGTGTCTCCAACGATCCGATGTTTAAGTTATAGGTTTATAATAGAAGAGGAACGACTCCTATCCTAAACACTCAGTTTGCCTGTCCATTATATCTGTGAGCCCATCCCACTGTGGTTTTTCATAAACTATGTTTTTCTTCCGAACACATTTGTGTAGATTTCAAGGGTTTACTTGTCCAAATGTATGTATGCTGTCAATGCTTACGGAGCAGAAGTAATAGAAGCGCGACGGTTTAGATCCAAGGGTGCACTGGGAGTGCTTGAGGAAATGTAAGCAGCTTAAGCAGTCCGTGATGTTGTCAACTCCTCTCAGCTGAGCTCCCAAAATAACAGGCCCTCTGGGCACAGACTGGCGGAGCTGAGCATGGGACAGTCAACAGACAGACCCAGAACAGCCCGGCCCAGATTAGACCAGATGAGACTAACCCAGTTACTCAGTCTATACAAGCCCAAACTGGTCTATGTATCCTCCCAATTTTGAAGCTCTATTTGCATGTGTGACTTCACAACATGGCCCCAAGGACAGTTTCTCATGTCAGCCAGTCAATTTCAGTGTGCAGGTTGGCTGCTGCACTACACAGTAGTAGCTGCAGAGTGAGGTGTTTATGCAGCCAGTGGCAAGGGAGGTAGGATGAACATTTCTCAACATTTCTCTTTCACAAACACACATTCACACCAACTAGGCCTCACTTAGTACAAACTGTGTCATAGAAGGAAGGCCTTCCACTTCAGTTGAGACAGGAGACAGAGAAAAGTGTTTAAGTCTACTCGCTGCTCCCCTTTCTCTCAACTAGGTCATAATGTAGGCTAGTGCAGGCCAGCCCGTACGGTGTATCTTAAGCATAGTAATGCAGAGCATGAATGTAAATGCCAGATTCACTTTAAAATAACCACTTCTACTAATTGTTCTATAACACAGAAATATCCCTTATTTTTGATGTAAAGGTTGTGGAAGCACACAATGGTATTTTCAGCATTTGTGATGACTGATGCAGCACTCAGTGTCTGTATGAGCTGATTTTCTCACCTGAAATGTTTTCACAGAATTATTCATGAGTGACAGCTCACTTTTATGAAGAACAATGATCTTTTTCTGGGAAAATCATGGCTCTATTTTTAAATTCATCAAAAATAAAACACCTATAAAAATTGCTGTATGAATACATAGAGAAAACATGTCCTTGGTGCTGAGCTTAGCTACAGATCTCTCTCTTGTCTTTGAGCTTGCCATTGAAAGCCTGATAACATCCATTTATTTCAATATCACTTTTGTTTTCTTTGATAAAAGAATCAGGATGAGACCAAGAATTGAAGTACAATTACAGATCCGGGTGGCTGTTGTTGACAGAGTATGTGATGAGACTGCTATTGACTTGAGATGTGCCCACATATGGCCAAAACCCGTTCCCTCCCCTTCAAGAATAATTCATTTGACATTATGGAAAACACACACTATTAAATAAAATGAACATAAGGGCCACAGATAGCACAGATGGTACTGTAGTGCTACCATTTACCCCACCTACTAGGGGGTTTATATCCTCCAAAGCTGTTTCTAGCCTGGCCAGGTACCCTGACACAAGGCAACCTTTAACAAGGAGCATTCTCTCAGGGCTTTACAGAGCAATCATGGAAAAAGATAATCATTGTCCAACATTTTGCAAGGATCCCTTTTAGTCCCATTTTAATATGTTCGTCTCATGTAGAGAAGTGGCATTTTGAATAAATGTCAATGGATATCAGGGTCTTGCCTTATGTAAGAGGTTTCTTTTTCATTTTCATTCATTATTCTGCTTTTGAGCTCAGCCCCTGCCCTCACTGACTTAGACATACATGGATTCTCTTATCATTACATTCTTCATCTTTTTCCTCCTGAAAATTTTGAAACTGTTGGCAGTCAAACTTATTTACAAATACTGCAGACAATAACGGAACTGCTTCATTGCTTTCATCGGAAAACCACAATCGAACTAATAACGATCCACCTTCAAAAATATAACCTGGAACAGTATGATATACCTCACTTTCCAGTGACTCTTTTTATAGCCCTGCTCTTGAAAAGTTGAACATTGGAGTTTTGGGGGCAAATGGAAGTTGCTGCAGACACTTAAAAAGTGAAGAAAAGCGTGTTACTTTTTCATTAGAGAGGTATAAGATAAGATAAGATATTACTTTATTGATCCCCATAGGGGAAATTCGGGTGTTGCAGCAGCAACAATAGAGTACGTATGTAAAGACACTTAAACGTATGTAATTCTTTGTCTGTCTATCTGTCTATCTGTCTGTCTATCTGTGTGTAGGTACATTTCGGGACAAAGATAATTATTTAGATAAACATAAAATGAGGGAATATGACTATACAATACCTCATTGGAATGACATACAAACTGCCACCTAATTAAAGTGCCAGAATTAAAGCCTTTTCACACGAAAAGTAGAGTTAAATTTAGCATGACCTTTGTCTCCTAACTAAGCACAATGTAGGTAACATTAGCTTTGTAGACACTCTGTCTCATTTTTGTTTGAAGGATATATTGGATTGCTCTGCGTTGCGGTCATCTAGCAAACCACAATGTGGGATGCCTTCATTCCTTTTGCAGAAGACAATTTATTCATTTATGAAATCATTTATTTAATAGGGGCAACAGGAATACAGTGCAGTAGATAATGCTTCCTGAATTTCGGCAGCATTTTCAGAGCAAGTGAAATTAAATGAAGTTGGAAGCATGCATCAGCGTACTATTTCTTGTGTGTGCATTCCCACCACTCCAAGGTCAAAAGCTCTGTTATAACCATGTCATTAGCTAACAGTTGGTCCAGCCCTTAGTGACGCAGATCTCTGACGCTGCCAATTATTTGCTATCATTTGTAGCTGTCAAATTGTCGGTTGCATTTAGCTGCTGCATTGCAGAGCCAGGTTTGCTAAGTTGCCATCGTGGTTCGAGAGTCATCACACCTGTTTATGGCATAGATCGAGTGGCACAGAGGGGTCTTAAAGGCATGCCAAGAATCAGAAGAATGCTGGTGGGTGGCTTGATGCGGTGCTAATGACTTTGCAGTTTTTAACCATGTGTTTTGATAATAATACTCATTCTTTAGGATGACCTGTGAGGTGGCAATGCATGTCACAAGTGAGCAAATAAATTAAGAAGCAGGAAATGGATTTTGTTGTCAGTTTAACAACCCCACTGATATCTATTCTGATTTTTTGGATGTCATTATTCATATATCATTAAAATATAAACCTGATTCAAAGGATGATGTTAACAGGAATATTAACATTTACAAACTATTATCTAATCGAGAATGGCAAAGTTAGCTGTCAAACAACAGCTGGGATAGGCTCCAGCCCCCCTGACTGAAGGATAAATGGTATGGTGAATGAATGAATGAATTAATTAATTGATGGATAGATCTATATATGATCTAATCCGGTGAAAATATCTTTTTCTGTTAAAAAAAACAAACAGTCTATTTCAACTTCACTTTTTTTCTTTTTCACGTCATCTTTGGTTGAAACTTTCACTGCTAACTTTGTCTTCCACTTTGCCCCTACCTGTCAATCAGCCCGACTGCTTTTTCCACTCTCTTTGTCACATTAGTACTATCCTGAATAACATGTCCCATCACCCTTGGATGCTCTGCACACAATCCTCCTTTGAAACTGCCAGCCAGCATCAGTAGCAAAGATAGAAAACATAGAAAACCATGTTTGCTCTTTATGCTGTTTTTGATTGATCTTGGCTTCAAGACAAAGATGCCATGTGGTGATGAAGCTTTCGCCACCATTTCTGATGTTTCTCACTCTCAGGTTTTTCTGGAAAGACTTGGTAATGGACATTGTAAATCAGCCAGAATGAGGCACTCAATGGGGAGAACAGCCACCTGACCCTTCTGGCCTTTTTTTACATACCCTTGTCAATATTGTTCCACTTGAAAGTACAGCGCAGGGAATCAGCCTAGACCACAGGAGCTTTATATAGTGAAAAACAGTCCCTCCCAGTTTTTATGGCTTTGAGCCATAATGGAGTGTTTGTGGTTAGGGCATTGGAAGGACAAATGTTAATCCATTCGGCATTGGATTTAAATCTGATAGACACTGGAGAAGGCACTGATCGTAAGTTTGTGAGTATGGTGTGGATATTTGTGAGCATTTACATTGTAAATTGTGCCTGAGTGCTGATTCACTTGCTTAAGTCAAGTACCATAACGTTCATAAGCGTTGTGAAGTCAAGCTGCCACAAAGAGAACAGCAATAAAACAGCTTTTCCCCCAAATTCTTAAATGTAGATTGATTACAGGAGACTTTTTTTCTCCTGTGATGCTAGAGTACATAATATTATGTATTTATTTTTATTACAATAAATCATAAAGATTTATTGTACAAATGAAAAATTGACAGAGGCCAAAATTTGTGTGTGTGTGTGTGTGTGTGTGTGTGTGTGTGTGAAGTTAATTTAAGCAAAGACACTTGAAATTTTAGTAATATATCCTTTTTTATCAACACAATCTCATCATTGAGATATGTACTTGAATTGGTAAGGTGTCTTAAATATTCACCAAGTACCTTTTCAATTTCAAGTTAGATCACTTATGTCATAAATGAATAACGGCTTAATTGCAACAATTGTAAATCCCACATCTGAGTGTACATCACAATAGACAGTCACATTATGGAACAAAAATACAGATGTAATACATTTAAATTTCCCATCCTATATAAATCACCAGTTGCTGTTCTAATTTTGTATAAAAAAAAAGAAAAAGATTTTTAAATATCAAATATTACATAGTTTTGCAATTAGATGTGGTTTTATGTTCTTCTTTAGAAGAACATAATTTTTGGTCATTTTGCTGAAAATTCTATGTCATAATGTATATTAACTCTTCTCAAAATTCAGACATTTATCAATAATGATCATGGAAATTTTATTGATTTTTACTAATATGCAAAGAGGTCTTGTGTTGGAAAAGGTCATGTTGAAAAAAAGGGGAAAATGATTTTGTTGTACAATGTAATGGCAGGTGCTCCAATCCCCATGACTTTGCATGCTGTGATATTAAGAAGAACTGAGGATATTGGGTTTATTTTTACTACCTCTTGATCTCAGTTGAATAGGACATCTGGCCCTGCAGCAATAGAACCAAAATGACACGAGGAAATGGATGCTGTATCAAGAATCTCTTGTGGTCTGGTGCTGCAGTGCAGCATTTGTTTTCAGTCTTCTAAGGCTTTATCTTGACAAAATGACTATGCAATTCCAACGAACACCACTTTTAGGTAAATTGCAGTAGTTCAACATCTCGCACCAGTTCATGCTGCTGATTGAAAAAGTGAGGGAGGGAGTATTTTCAGTTGTTATGCATTTAAACATCTTAAGCAATCGTTCACACTCGTTTTGTTTGCCATTGCTCCAATTCTGCTGCAATAATAAAGTCGTGCGAATGCATTTTGCAGCAACTGAGCCAAATCCTTGTTGCAAATAGCCCCCCGCTGCATCCACAACACAGTGGGAAAGGAGTTATGCTGCAGAGAAGCCGCAGACAGACATGTCTTTAGTTGTATTTTAGGTGTGTTAGCATGTCTGATCTGCTGTTGCTTTTTACAACGGGGCAAAAAAGGTCAGTACTTCAGAAATAATCACTGTACTCATGGGTGACATCATATATATCATAAATATCAAGTCAAGAATGCTGGTTTTAAAGGACTGCAACTTGGAGAAAATCAACTCTGTACCTCATCTGCAATTAAAGCATATTCATCTCTTCAGTGCAGGCATTAGGGCAGATGATGACATGCTCTAGCAATTAATACTTAATTGTTTTAATTGTTCTCCATTAAACAAGTTTTGGCAGCGCTAATAGCCCATTGGGTTAATACTGCCTGTTTGGTTAAAACAGACTTTTTGTGCCTGTCGGAGGATGCAAGCTCAGGAGGAAATGTGTTTCCTGATAAATTAATGATCAGAAATAATGGATGGAATATTCACTTGAACAAAAGTCTTAAGTATTTTTGAAAAACAAATATTGAATTCATTTCAGGGTAAACATTTAAAAAGATACCTGAGAGAAATCCCTGATTTGGATTTCAGTTATTTTCTTTACAGTTATTTGTATTGAGCTGGCACACTTTGAGAACCAGGTAAGAAAAGTATGGATAGAAATTATACCTGAAGGATAAATGACAATTTGATTACTTATTAATTACAATTTGATTATTAGCTTTTATGTGAACCCTCTTTTCCATGTATCAGTAAATTGGAAGTAGCTGAAGGGGTTTTGTTGTTTGGGTAGCTTGATAAAACTTCGAAAAGCAGCTGTCTTGTACAGTGTCTGTGCAATTATAATCCTCCGATTGGGCTCTCAGTAAACACCAGATAGTAAACCTACAGCCTGGGGCTCAACTCAGCATCTCTCACACACACATGCGTGCTGTTTCTTTCTTTTTTTTTTTTCCCTTCATACTTTATTTCTCACGTGGCGGATACCCTGGCATGTGGCTACATTCGTACTCGTCCTCTTGTCATGGGGTGTAATGCTTGACTGGCCATTCCACCAGTGTTTTTTCTTTTTTTTAATTTAATGGTTATCATCTACAGGGCTTAACATGCAGCCCCCATTATAGATACCAAATTCTCACTGATGGTGGACCTGGCCCCGAACGCTGGTGGCTGGGATGCGATTCTTGTAAAACTGTCTCTCGGGATCAAAGTGGCATGAATGAGTCTCTATGTATCATTTTAAATCCCTCAAGTGCATTGCCCTCGTAAGACGGATGGAATGAACTCTTTTTGCTGCGTGGCTCTTAGATGTCAGTTATCATCAGTGGTGCGAGCAGCTTTAACTGCCCCCCCCCTCATTTATCTCTTTCTCTCTCTCTTTTTCACTCTCTCTCTCTCTCTCTCTCTCTCTCTCTCTCTCTCTTTCACTCTCTATCAGTCATTCACTCAACAACCAAGTGGTGGCTGGAAATGTTTGCTAAACTTGCTTCTCCTTTGTAAGGCATTTATAAAAGATACACAGCTACATGTCTGGATGGCCCCACTGCATAATTTATATCCCAGAGTGTAGAGTTAAATCTTCCTTCACTCCTCCCCACTCCCAATGTCTCCACACTGTTCTCTTCAGCTATGTAATGGGTTCTGTGTACTCATAAAACTCTGGTAGCACAGACTAATGCCCATTCTACCCCCTCTACACATTCCTATTAGGAAGCAACACGACTAGGAGCTACCAGGACAATAGCTGTAGTCTGTACTGAAATCATAGCGCTTTATCGCTATACTTTATTTATCACAATGTCCAAACATTTTCTTGCTTTTAAGAGTTTGCATTAAATACATTTACCCATGACTTGATCAAGTGAAGGTTGGCCTGCTCTTTCCAGTGTATGTGTGTGTATAGAATGTACTTGCGCTTTCTTCCAAAAGACATACCTACATGGAAAAGGTTAGTCTCAAAAAATGTATAAGGAAAGCTGATGAGTTCTGTGTGCCCTCTATAAGGGCTGTTCAATTTATTTGCCTGCTGCTCCGAATGAATGTTTCGAGGACGACTGATCAAAATTCATCTTGAGCTATTACTGTCATATAAAGCCAAAAATCAGTAAGGTCTGAGGTATGGGCTGATGTCCAAATGTTTTGAGATAGTGTTGGATATAATGAATTGAATCTCATGGAGGATCATAGGGAGGTTAAACACACAGACACACACACACACATTCAAGCATTGCTAACACAAACTGAACATCACCGTACTTTAAACTATTACATGTTTAAATCAAGAACTGGTATTGCTCGACATAGGGCTGGATTATATAAACAGCTTGCATCATGTTGTGAGACGCCCCTTTAGTGTCTTGTCTATTTTGGGGGTGGTGGTGACAACATTTTTCAGTAGATTTTCCCACATTTTTCACAATTATTTCTAAGAGATTGCTTGCTGTCTGTTAAAGTTTACTCCCAATTCACTTACAAAATTTCCACATCATTTTGTGACTAATTACAAGAAAAGATTAAACACTTATGTAATTTTAGAAATATAGAAAACTAAAGAAAACAACTGGATGTAGATACGAGATTTGTTTATCCAACTTTTTGATTTAAAGAAATGTTTGCAATTTAATATTATAGTGACAGTGAATATAGCAACCCAGTTATGCCTATGCTGCTCATGCTTCTGCAGTGTCTTTTTATAAATCTTTGTTCTTCGCAAGTTACATTACCAGTTATGCTTTAAAATGCCAGGAATAAAGCAAACCATTGGTCTTTGTATTTTAAATTGTGGTTTTGTAACTCACAGTATACATTATATGGCATGCTCTTTGCACATATATTGACATCTGTGCACATAGACGCACATCGCAAAATGCCCACAGGCCACTTTGGCAGATGAACTCCCTCAACATGTCATCCCTCACATTGCTGTTTGCACTGTGATATTTGTTACAGGAGCATTTTAGACACACTGCAGTCACATATGTGAGTCTGTTTTGAGAAACAAAATCCTCACAGCAGGAAGCAGGGTATAAAATGTAAACAGCATTGTTTTCCTGTGCTGTGAGTGCCGTTTTGTACCAATTTTGATATCTTCAAAATGATGATATAACTGATTATTGGTTACACTCGGCTGTCTGTTGTCAATGATTGGAATGTGATGAGGCATTCTCTTTTCTAACGACATCTCATGCAGTCCACTGAAAGATTTCTGGATACAAAATTCACGTTAAAGATCTCAGAAGAAGAAAAAAAATACAGATGAGAAAAAGCATTTTAATGCCAAATATGGTTTCTGGTGTTTCTGCACAGTGGGGTCCTATGTATATAGGAGAGTGTCTTTATCAGGATTGCACACACATATATACATTTGTAAAAAGTCCCGCAAATTGGATTACAAAGCAGAATGCCCCCCCGCCCCTTTATGCTTTTCCAGTTCCCAATGGATGGCAATGGGATATTGTAACATATATTCTTGCAATAATATTACTGATCATTGCCAATGGCTCCACCTAAATGGCGCAGCTGCTTTCCCTACGTCAGTGTGTGTATATGAGAGCAGGGGAGTGGGTATGTGTTCGGCACATGACTGAGTAACAGCTGGTTCGACTTGGCTGACAAGGCAGGAAATGTTTGGCTTTAGGAGCAGCTGTGAGAGATCTTTTGTCTGATGTCAGACCACAAGACATGAAAAATATTTTCGATTCATATTCTAAATGGCTCTTCATTGCTGACAACAGTGCATGATGTGCCGTATTTTGGTCTGCTCTGCAGTGGACCTGGCCTTCTTTTGTTTCACAAGGAGGTCACTAGAGTAAAGTTCATTGTTTAGTTAAACCGAACAAGCTTTGAAATCTAATAAAACTACAATGCACTTAGACTCTGAAAAGATGAAAAATTGCTTTTAGATATTTCTTCCTTGAAGAAATTGCTTCAAATTTTTTATTTATATGCTTTGGTAATTTGACATGGCATAGTGAATTAACATTATTGTCTTGGGTAAAAACAAAACACTAGACAGGGAGGTGGAACACATAAAATGGTTTATAAAGACAGTTAACAACTCCAGGGCAATACGTTGATTTATATAGATATTTCCTCGACATATTGATAAGATTCTTTTAACTCTTAAAGTCATGATATGTATTTATAATTAACAGAAAAGAGGAAAAAAAGATACTTACATTTCAGACAATATATATAAAAAAAAGACGAAAATATGATGATCACCGAAAGTGATCTGAAGATGAGGTCAAAATAGGCTTAACATGATTGGGAAACTGCATGAAATATACATGAAATTGACATGAAAACATACATTTTATTTCAAAGGATAGTGATAAAAGAACTGAATATTTAACATGTAATTGAGATATAAATGTAGTATGATGTGTATGTGTATAAATATAGCATAAAAAGATCACAACAGCTTTTAAATTTCCTTTGGTTTTAACTGGAAACTTGAATTTCTTTTTGAAATAAAACAACAACAAAGGATGTATAAATTCAGAGTCACTCTTAAACTACATCATCAGGAGACTGAGCCTTCTAACACTAATCCAATATATTTGATGATTCAGATCGCTGTGGTTTTAGCTGTTCCTAAATCTCTCTGAACGCCGGGGGTCATATCCCTTACGTAATCCAGTATCAAGCCCAGGCTTGTTCGGACTCTTGGGTCAGCTGGAAATTACAGTGCGCTTGTCACTTGTTTTAATAGCAGAAGGTTTAGACTTAATACCTCCACAATCTCCTTTGCTGGTGCTGTTTTTTTTTCTATATTTGTATATATATCTTTAAATTAAAAAGATTTATATTGATTTCCGCTGTAATTTCTCTCTCTATGATCCCATTTTTCCTTTTTTAGTTTTGTAATAAGATATTAATGAATGAATTCATATAAAGTTTATCCTCCAATCAATATCTCCTTGAGAGACATTGATTATTATCAATTTTTAACCTGGATTATGACCAGCAGTTTGAAAATGTAATCCAATGAATCAAACATTAAGGTTAAAACTTTAAACCTCATGGAACAATGTTTAACTGTAGATTTTTGTCAGTTCAGTGGTGTTGTGTGAGAAAAAAAAGAGTGGCTGATTGGTTTGTACTGTATCCTTCATAATGTTTTAATAGCTACACTTGAGCAGAAATAAATTCACACACAAATTCTCTCACAAAGAGTTCTATAAATGTATGTATATAATAAACCATATGTTGCCATGAACAAGTGTGTTTTGGAAAGAAGTAGTGTGATATAATGATGTTTATATTTTTTGTCTTCAAAGATTACCTTATTAACTGAACCACCTGTCCCCATGCCTACGTTCTCTTTCTGAAATTCTAACGCTCGGAATAACAGATTCAAAGAATGAACAGGTTTGTGAAATCACCGTTTGATTGAAGGTGCTGACTCACACAGTGTTTTAAAAAGACATGCTCCTTTTTATCAAACTACTTCCCTCCCCCTCTTCCTCCTTCTTTCAAAAATGAGCTCTTTCCTTCTCCACCCCTTCTCCCTCCCCACTTTTCCCCCCGCTAATGAACAGTCAAGACTAAATGCTCATTAATAAACTAAAGTGTGTTTTTTCAATGCCCATCTGTTTTTTGATCTAGTTGTAGGATATCTGCCCTCCATATATGCTCCTATAAAGACTTTGGTCTTGGTTGATATGCCTGGATTTTTCCTTTTGTTCTTTTTTTCTCCTCTTTTTGGGTCACGGAATCAAGAGGTTTGCCACATCGTGTAGGATTAAAGTTGATATAATTATATGGTGGTCAGAATCAATTACAATACTGCACAAAACCTAAAATGATTGCATTTGATATTTCAGTGTTATGGTAAACTGTGCTGCGCTCTCCCCAAAAAATTTTTCACAGTCCTTACGAAACCCAATTATGTACCCACTCTGGTTTATGCACGTCTATTTAAAGTAGGCATATTCATTTTTAGACAGAAGGAATAAGGCCCCAAGCATTGTACAGAAAAATCTCACATGACTCAAAACCAATTCCGAAACATCGATAAGCTCACTGACAGATGAGCCTGGAAAAAAAACCTGATGCTGCCTCTTTTTTTTAAAATAGCTCAAAGAAACAAATTAACTCTGCCAATCCTCTTTTTTGGGCTATATTTGGCAGCACAGAGCATTCTTTGATTTTACATAGTACTTAAAAAGTATACAGAATAGTTGATGACTTGTCTGAATTTTTGGATTTATGGGTGATACACCAATCAACTCAGGAGCTCAGCCATTCTGTCTCTTTCTCTGAGCTACATATGTGACACCCTGGACCTGCTTAACACAATAATTCAGTCGTTTCAGTGGCCTAATGATCAGGAGGCTACGGTTAAAGTGCCTGCCTTAAAATCCTATTTTCCTCCAATCGGGGTTAATTGCTTAATAGGTCATTAACAATAATCGGCCAAGGAGAGAAAAAAAAACGTTTGGAAGTTCTGAAGTGTCATTTGAATAACATTAAGGTAGCAGAGTACTGGAAAGCAAGCATTCCGTTTGAGTAAAGCCACAATTTCAACATGCCCTCATTTGCTGTCATGTTGGCATATTTGCAGAGCAATATTGTATCCTCTTGAATTCAAGAAAAATTCTTATAGTAGACAAAACCATAGATAGCCTGGCATGAGATGTACACCTAACTACAAATTGAGTCAATTTTTTTAGAACAAGTGTAAAAGTAACATGAATTGAACCTTGAGGCCGGTGGATGAACATACAGCATCTACAATTCAAGTTTCAAGTCTTATCAAAGTGAGCCGTGTTTCCAAGTCAGTGCAATATTACGAATGACAAACAGATGACATGCGCTATATATCTGTGACTCAGCAAGCTGAGACTACATGAGGTGTTGATGGATGAACAAATTAGATGTCGGGCTGAGGGAGATTGGGATTTCTTCAAGGCTAGTTTTGCCCCTGGATCAATGCATTCAATACAATGCCGCTGTATTTCAATTACTTGTCTTTCACGAAAAGTTTATTCCGATCTGTCCCCCAAGAGGAGCCGTGCTGGCGGGCAAAATATTAATCTCTCTGTCAAACACCTACCCGTTCTCCTCGGAAAGTACACGCACTGACCAAACTGACCATCAAGGTAGCTGTTGAAGGAGCTTATACTGAAAGTTGAGGTTTATCTGAGTAGAAGCACTCACTTTTGCGTCTTAATCATATTATTGCCTAAAAGGTCAGTTCCTTTGCAGCACTTGCAGTTTCTTAGTGGCTGGCATACGTACAGAGATTTAGATAAAAACCCCACCACATAGCTTTTCACACATTTACAAAAATTAAGACCGGGTCATACATAAATTACATTAGTTTTATGCAGAATGATATTGTTTGACAGTGCTGTGCAAATTGACAGCATTAGTTGACACAATTCCACAATGGTATGCTATACTATGCTATGGTAGCCGTCATACCTTGTTTTTTTCTCATAGAATTAGAAGCCCACTCATACCTTAATAGCGCTTTTATTACGGTTATGAGTATCAGTTGATGAGTTTTATAATTTGTGTTATTTGTGTAATTGTCTGCTTCGTCAGAGGTCAGTTCCATTAAAACAACTTCTCGTTGATGACAAGAGTATAGAGATGGGTTTTCTTGGACATCAAGATGCAATTAGAGGTCTTTAGTCTGGTTAGCTTTGCAAGATACACTGGAAAACGAATCAGGGAACAACAGTCCAACAGATATGTTTGTTGAATACATCACAGCTGCTTATCTATCTATCTATCTATCTATCTATCTATCTATCTATCTATCTATCTATCTATCTATCTATCTATCTATCTATCTATCTATCTATCTATCTATCTATCTATCTATCTATCTATCTATCTATCTATCTATCTATCTATCTATCTATCTAAAATAAGCATATATATATGCTTTATTTTGGTTACATCACATAAACATGTAGATAATAGAGATGCAAAATTGACAAATATACATTGTGCTGTCTTGAAGTTTTAAACATTCTTACTCATCAAGTGATAAATGTATTGACATCAAAAAGCTACAGTATTTGTCCTGAGCTGTCATGCTACGCTATAGAGCAGCCTCTGTTTATAACAAATAGGCAAAAGAACAAAGAACAAGGGTGAAAATGAGACAGTTACCCACAATGAGCTCAGAGGGATGAAAGAGCATGAATAAATATGCAAGCTCATTCTGTGTTTCAAAGGAAACCTCAAGTTCAACCCAACTCACACTCTTTGAAGCCTTCAAGGTGACTTATACCCCAAAATGAAACTATTCTTTCGTGAGATGAAGACAAACTGAACCAAGGGCCTCCCAGAAGATGGTGTGCTAGTTTCTGCTCCTTGTAGAGCCACATTGAGGCCGTGCTATTTTAGAAATTCAAACCACACACTACAGACCTGTTCCTTTTGCTTAATTCTGATTCTAATTCAGTAAGTATGCTTTCTGTCAAGACCTGACAAATGTGTCCCACCTTTCTGATGTTATAAGCAATAACTTAAGTAAATTGTGCAGGTTGTACACCAGAAATGGCAGTGTAACTCATCCCTTTGTAGCTGCCAGTCTTTCAGTTGATCAGACATGTCCTTGAACCCCATTTCAAGATGAGGTGGGTGGCATCAGAGTGTTACTGATGATGCTGAACCCGGTTGAACACATGAAGCCTAATCTTCTGTTCAACTGACAATCAGCCACAGCTGGGTGCAAAGTATAGTTATTCCATATCACTTGCTTTATACTCCCTCACAATAAATACTGCTCACATAAACTTGAAGATACCGTGTCATTCATGGTGTCTTAAATATATTGTATGTGCAACTAACCAGAACGAGATACATTTCAAACCTCCCTCTCCTATTTGTACCACCTCTCCTTATTTTAAGATTTATTCCTGTCAGTGAAGCAAGGACATCTATTGCAGGCTGCTGAAGGTCCAGAGTGGCAACATGGGTGCCTGTAGATCATGGGCTATAATGAACCTGGGTGACAGCTCACTCTTCGTGGTTGATCTGATAAGGAGTGAGGTCCCAAGCCCTTCTGCTTCATCCATCATGCATCCTTCAATCCCAATACATGCTCTTTATCAAGGCTGAGGCAAAGATGAAGGAGACAGGAAGTAAAAGATGCTTCCCAACCCCTCCCCTCATCATCATTTTGGCCTCAGAATCACTATTTTTATCACCTCCCAAGAGCTGGCAGTTATTAGACTCATTAATAAACTATGTTTGGAATTACACATTTACTAAACATTCTAGGTCTTTTTACACTCAAAGAACTGTGTTCAATTAGGAATACCTGAACCTGAACCAAGCAGGATGGCAATAATAATCGTATGTACGATATACGCCATACAATGACAAGGTATACAATACTGCCATAAAATATAACTTATTGTTTCTTTACACTACCTTTTGTTTTTAATTAAGCTCTGTTTTGAGAATATTAAACATATAAAAGGTAAAAAAAAAACAATGGACATATTCAAAGCAAGGGCTTTACGGTTGCGCAGTGTTCAGCCCTCACAGCACGAAGAACCCTGGTTAGATTCCGACAGGGGACCTTTCTTTGTGGAGTTTGCATGTTCCCCCTTTCCTCTGGGTTGTTCGGTTTCCTCCCACAGTCCAAGAACATGCAGCAGTTTAATTAGGACAATTGTCCAGATGTCCGTTTGAGAAAGTGAAACGTTGTCTGTCTGTATATGTGGCCCTGCAATTGACTGGCGACCAGTCCAGGCGGTACCCCGTCTTTCTACCGATGGCAACTTCGATAGGCTCCATGCAGCCTCTGAGTAGGATAAGCGTTAGACAATGGATGGATGGATGGATGGATGGATGGATGGATGGATGGATGGATGGATGGATGGACAGTCCAAACATCACACTCTAAAGTTTCAAGGAGAGGCCATGCTAGTTGAAAACAAATTACTCTACATGCTGGCCTGTGTGTAAATAAGCTAAGTTATGTTTGACCAATCATCAGCTCACCTCTGTTTGGTTTTACTTTCCCTTTATGAAAATAAAATATAAAATAAGGGTATGGTAACTGATCAGAGAGTGTGATTGGTGGTATTCTCACTGCTTTAGAGCATTGCTTTCTATTAGTGAGGATAAAACATATTCTATACAATAGTACCATTTTTCAATGTATTCAGGTTCAGTGTAAACATTTAAGGGAACAGTTCCTTCTAGTTTAATGGCATTTTTATCAAGAGAGTTTACAAAAGCATAGCTGAGTTTAAGAATGGAATATTTGAATGTCTAACTTTAATTTTGATTGTCTTTATACCTTGTCATAGACTAAATCTCATGTTTGTGTTTCTAGCCATTGTGTTCATAATAGCTATCAACATTGACAATTTTAATGAACAATATAATTTAAATTCTTAAATTACATAACCTATTTATGACATACACATTACGGTACAGTACAATAGGGAAGTAAATTAATGATGCAGTATGTTATGATACAGTGTCATTTGTTAGAATAAAAGATGACATGAATAATGTACCATTCTGGTCAGGTTACTCAAAAATTACTTTCAAATGCAGAAGCAGCTCCATTTAGGGTGGCTACACACATGTTTGACACACTTCCTTATAACACCACAACATGCAGCCTTGACAAAAACAGACAGTATACATAATTGTATCCCCTTGATTCAGGTCTTAATCGGAACAACACTCATTTGGTTTATTGAGAGGGTAGATTCACATTTCAAGTAACTCTTCAGCTTGTCTAATTTAGATTGAAGGACTCATGCTCATGCTGTCCTTGTAAAGCATGTAATGACACGGCAGAAATATCGTTTTTTGATGTTATTGTTCACTTTTGTTTCATATGAACATTTTTTCAAACATAGACCATTTCCTAAAATAGAGATAACTTTAGAAAGATACATTTTTTATGCCATTCTGCACAGTAACATACTGTAAATAAATGTTCAGCTGACTAAATCATTTCCTTTTAGTCTATCTCACAATACCGCAACCTCAAAGGACAATCAAATGGGATATTACATAAAAATGCGCAATTCCTAGTGCATTGCCCAGAAGCAAAATGTGCTCAGCATATAACAGCTAATGACAAATCAAATGGGATATTACAAAAAAAATGCCATACCCCGTGCATTGCCCAGTAGGCATAATGTGCTCAGCACTCAGCTTAATATTGGGTTTTAATAACATTTTGAATTCCACTTCTGTACTCTTCCCTGATTTTCCCTCCTCACCTCTCGGTTTGCCCATTTTTTCTTATCTTCTACTTATCACTCTTTTCTCAATCCCCACATAATCTCCCCTGCTCTTGTCTTGAACCCTCGGCTGCTCTGTAGGGTTTCTTGTATCCTTCTCTCATCACTCTGAACAGAGCTGACTCACAGGTTTATTTCACTGTTTGGCTCACTGAGTCTGCACATTCCACATCACAACCTTTGTATTGCACCCCCATCCTCCACCCCCCGGGTTTAGAGCCCCAGCTGAAAGAGTCCCAACACACAGTGGTCAAAATGTTGCCTAGTTGAATTGAGTAGGTTCTACTCTCTGCTTTTCTTAACACGGAGTGTATGTGTTCCTGTTGTCTTCACTATTTATAATGTGTTATTATTATTACTTTTGCTTACTTAGCAAATACTTTCAATCCTTCAAGAGAGACAAAAAAGAAATGTCCAAACCATAAAATTATTCCAAGAAAAGATAGTGGAGGCTTTTCCAGCCTATCAGACCTGAGATAACATAAGATATTCTCATGCCTGTTTTTGATATCTGCCAAATATTCAATTTTCTATTTTTTTTCTTAAAAGATTCAATAAATGTCCACTAATTGTATCCAATTAGTTGTCAATATTAATTGGATGCCCAGCTTGTGTTGCGCAAATAGAGGTTAGAATTAAGCATGATGTTGATTTGATGATGATATATAAACTCCTCGATAGTAAATGTGTCAGAGAGCGGCACACCATTGAAATCCATTAAGGGATACAGATATAATTTATTTGGGCTGATTTGTTTGTTGCTAATCCATCAACATAGAGAAAATAGGTCAATGATTGAAGCCATGCACGGCTTGTGCCCAGAGGGGGCCAGATGCAATATGTCCAATAAGTAGAAACATAGGGCTTTCAATTAAATTCCGGAACAGACCCACACGCACAGAGATAGAAGTTATCTTTGATGGCTTTAAATGTTGACATTGGAAACATTTAGGTTGCAAAACACCTATTGGTTTACTTTTATAAAGATTGTCTTGATTAGACTGGACTTTACCTTCCAATCTATCATATTGTATTCTCAGCAGATTACAAAAGGTGGGTGATATTGTGACAATTTTTGTGACCATTTATCTCTTGAGCTTTTCAAGGATTCAAGGATTTTTATTGCCATTTCACTGTGAGACAATGGAATTAAATTTGTTTCCTGAGGCCTGGTAGACAACCAGTACCATTGATACAACACATATTTAGATAAAATGTGTCTGAGATATGCACAGTAGATGGAGAATAATAAAAAAAAATTTAAATAACAAAACTCAAAGCTATCTATCTACATATATCGTGGGTTGTAAGTTGAAATCTTTGTGTAATAAGTTCTGTCAGTCTCAGGTCATGTTAATAGCTGTAAAGTCTTGTTTTAGCAACTGGGCTTGTTCAGTTTTTGATGACTCTGAAGGCAAAACATAACTTGAGTTCAATAGCAGTTGTGCACCTACTCTTTACGTTGTGCATCAGTCTCACAAAGTAAGGCCAGCCTCATGGTAGCCGCGACTCCCTGAACACAATTTTACCACCCTCTGCACCTAAAGCAGTGTGATCAGTGGGTCTGTGCATGTTTTTATATGGTCGTAAATGGGTCTGATATGCAGATTGCTTGTGAAACAACGGATTTAAATCACAGAGTCCTGACTGCACGCTTGCCTTGCGCCGCACCACCCTTCTGCTACCTGACCAGACCTACATCATCTCATTTGAATGCGTCTGAGCCTGGTTTCTGCTTGCCAAACACCTGCCATAACAATAAGTTGCAAACTGAGCTCTTGCTGCTTCCTTAAAAGATTTTATATTGAATATGTTGTCACACTTTCATTTCACTTACAAATGAAATGCTTAAAGGTACACCCTTGTTTTGTTTTTCCAGGGATACACATTGTTTTTTCTTTTTTTCCCTCCCTTTCCCTCTTCCTACCCCCTTCCACAATTGTGCATTTACTTCTTGTAAATACTTTAAATATTTGATGTATCTTAATTTGCTTGTGTTTTGCCATGTGTTTTTTGTGTTATTGTTTCCTTTGTTTTTTTTCTTTATCTTTTTTTGGTGAACTTTCTAACCACAGTTCATTCTGTTATGGCACCACCACAGTCCAGGATGATGCTGCCCCAGGTACCCAGGAGTACATTATGTTACGGCAGGACTCCATCCACTCAGCGGATATAAGGAGTAAAGGCCCCCCCTTTCGTGCTAAGTGTCACGAAATCTTCTGCTGCCCGCTGAAGCAAGCCGTCCACAAAGAAAGTGCAGAGCCTGAAGGTTTGTTTGAACCCCCTCCTTGTTTTTATTTGCTGATGCTCCTCGTCCCCCCTACCCACATTCATTTTGCCCCTCCTCTCGTATTCTGTATGAGCTCCTAGCTTTCCATCTAAGTTCTTCATTTCTGCCCCCCCCACTTTTTTTTAGAGACTAGATACTTAGATGTGACTCTGCCCCTGTCCAGCATGGGTGCCATGTGCATTAATGTGTGCGAGTATGTCCAAGGGTGTATGAGCATTGTATTGGGCAGGCTGAATGCTTAGAGCATGTTTGCTTGCAGAGAACTTGTAGGTGGGCATATCTTTTGGGGCTACTTGTTTGTCTGAGGACTGAGGATTGCATCTGTAGTTTCTTGTCTTTCCTGCCTACTCTAAACCATTTACTCGGTCATTGCAACCCTCAGGTGCATGCACAGACCAAAAAGGAGTACAAAAAAAATGGGGCAATTGTTGGAGGCAGCTGCCACCATGATGAGTTCACTGACATGGCAATTTCAATATTTCTTCCCCTTCAAATTGTCTCACAGAACTAAAGCTGAAATTTATATCGCCTCTATTCTGATGACAATGTGATTCCCTGTGCTTGCCCTGCAATAATTTTGGTGGCTGCAGCCTTCCCTGTAAATCCTTCCTCCCATCCTCTCAGTCCTTACTTAACTTTTCTTTTCTTCCCATTACTCTCCTCTTCAGTGCTCGCAGAAGTATGAGGATGTGTCTTTGTTATGTTTGTTTATAGTCTCTCTGCAGAAAAAAATCTATCTGAGCTCCAAGCATATCACCTTCCCCTGCAATCTTAGGTACTCAGGGTCTATCACTACTTCATTTATCATATGTCCCTCTGCAGTGTTAAGATTGTAGAAATTGCTTTCTTTTACAGACTTCCTGATAGGTAAGATATAAACTGTCTCGACACTGATATGTTTTCCGCAATGTACTGCTCATTTTGTCTTGTATTTGAAAGAGTGCTTTGACATATAATCACATGGATACTAGTTAACCTGTTGATAGCTGTCTGTGTGACCACAGAACAACTCAAGAACATGCACTTATCCATGCGAGTATGAGAGGGAGATGAAGAGCTGGTATACTCGAGGCTTGGCTGTACAGATGTATTATTTAGTTTAGCTGCAGCTCTAGTTGGACGTGACTGAATTTACTAAGGAAGGAGGGGAGACTACGGTGCTTACATAAGCTGCATATCAGGACGTTATTAATGGCTAATAGAAACAGTGGTGAACCATGTGTGCAGCAGGCTAACCGCAAATACAGCAACACACATGCACAATGTAGATGCATTTGTATTTGACTTGTTTTTTTTTGTTTTAAAGTTTCGTTTATGTTTTGTGATCGTGTGTTGTGAGTACTTAGATGCACATTTTGGGCCAAAGATTCATAGATAGACGTAAACCCTTTTATATGGTTGTTGAAATTTAAACCTTGGAATACCCTTAAACACTGTAAGTCCCAGGTGTCGCCTCACACTGACTAGAGTCATGCTGAGATGGGCCACCTCACATTAATATTGAGTAATCTGTTCTGAGGAATGATTTGGTCCCAAAGAGGCCTTTACGAGTAGCATACCTGTTTACAAACTAATATTTTACCGTCTCACTTGTATTGAAGTATTTGTTGGTGTTAAAGTGTTGAATGTCCACACATGTACAGATATTAACAACGTTGAATGTTTCAGATCGAGAGCAGCCAATAATTATTTGCAGTGACTGATGAAGTTTGTAACCGTCACGCTTCACATTGTAACATTCACTCGGGTCATAAAGAGTCTGTTGAAAGGCTATGGCTATGTGGTCTTGGGACTTTCGGGCCAGTACCATGGTAATATGTTTATCTGTATTACACAGTCAAGTAGATGAAAGTTAAGTCAAATAACTGAGATGAGAGCAAAATTGTGACCAAATTTTTATGTCAGGATGGATTTATTTATTTACTGTTTTTACATGTAAACACAGCTTGTTTGTGAATGCTCCATCTTGTTGTCCTTTCTGAATTAGACTGGCAAATGTGTTGCATAAAAATACAAATATACAAATAAGAGGTAGATTTATACAAATATATATTTTCTCAATTGCACAAAAATGTTTCAATCACGATCTTATTTTTACATGCAAAAAAGCATGTCTATACAAATGTTAATGATTTTATTTACATATCCTTTTGTAATTCAACAACATTTTTTATTGAACAATAACAACACAATAAAAAAAAGAAAAAAAGGTGATCCTTTGCTTTGGTTCTCACTTTGATTCTGTTGTCTCAGCTTCTCCAGAGCAGAGACTAAAGATGTTGCCTGAGGTGGCAGATCTATTTAAATTTCCCATCCAAAATGCCGATGACTTTAAGTCTTTGTGTTTCCATTTCTAGGCTATCCAATATGTACAAAGACTAACAGATACATTCCAGTACTAAAATGCGATCAAATAGGTTAAGAGTTGTGCCTTTGCTCTTTTATTTTTGAGACCTGAATGTAGTGCTCCCTAACCCTTGGCAGTAAAGGACAGTTTATGCTATTCTATTTTTAAAATTTCTTGTCTCTCCAGAGCCACTTTGTGTCAGCAGTGACTTTCAAGCTTTTGTTGAATTGTTGTTGCTTGTCTTAAAAATTAGAGCATTATTAGATCAAGAATCAAATGATTGAAAATCGTGTCCTCTTTTGATTGTATTTATGCATTTAAATTTTCAGTAAAGGACAGTTTATGCTATTCTATTTTTAAAATTTCTTGTCTCTCCAGAGCCACTTTGTGTCAGCAGTGACTTTCAAGCTTTTGTTGAATTGTTGTTGCTTGTCTTAAAAATTAGAGCATTATTAGATCAAGAATCAAATGATTGAAAATCGTGTCCTCTTTTGATTGTATTTATGCATTTAAATTTTCTATGTTATGACGTGGGAACAATGCATCCTTACAAATCGAAGAGTTTATTATTTCGGTCACAGCTCACTGCAATAATGGGTGAATTATATGGGAAAGGGTTAATTCTTTAATTTATTTATTCAGGAACCAGCCAAGTCAATAAAAATCTTGACAAAAAGACATAGTGGGACACTACTAATCGTTCATTCATTAATCATTGAGTGAATACTGGCTAAAAGCCATGTGAAGAAAGTAGGAATATAAATTGTGATACAAGATCTGTTATGGTCAACATTCAAGCCATTTTCTCATTTCTTCCATTTCTATCAGCAAAGTACCTCATCTGTTGACCAGTTAGCCATGAAAAAATTGGCAAAAGTCCAAGAAGAATGGTTATCCGCGCTGTTCGTTTCCAAAGCCAAATAAATCGCAGTCATCCCATAAAGTCAACTTTGTCAAAAGATTGTACATTTTATGATGTGCCACTGATTAACAGAATCTGATGCCCTACAATGGAACATAAGACACACACAGGCAGCCTCAGAAAGTACTGATGCTCAGCTGGCATCTTGTTTCATTTTAAGTATTTAATCTTGCAGTCTGTTGCTCACAATGAAACCAATGAGTCCCTTTGTCTGAGTCCATACGTACGTGTAAATAGGCTGTGTTAATAAATAATATGTATGGCAATGGGATTTACTGCCTGTATAAATTGGGCTTCCAGCATCTGTCAGAATCACTATTTGTTTGACTCTGCTTATCTGACCTCACTGGGGTCTCAGAAGCTGAACTGTGCATGGCACGATGAAAAATGTTTACTTTGCGCCTTTTATAAGTCTAAAGATACGAGCTTGCATTTTTTAATTGTTTAGTGTAGTGGCATTCCATACACTCTGACACAGGCAGCAAAATTGCTGGGAAATACTTCTTACAATTTTTTGTGAACTGTTCCCATTTACTTTGATATGACATCATTCAAGATTTCCTCTTGATTCAGCATTTGTATTCCTGATTTTATATGTAAATCCAGCATTTGCAAGTTAACATTACATTGTTTCTATTGTTTCTTATGACCGACTGCGCTGGTTACAGAAACGCTAATTAATAGTTAAATTAATAGTTTAATTAATAATTAATTACTCAACTGCTTTTCTTGACCACAATTAGGTTTTAGGTCCAGGTGGCTGGCAATCACATAACCCAGTATTTCTCCATACCAATGGTAATTTGTGGTTTGGATTTATATTCTTATTCTGGTTTTGGCTAATGCATATTGCTGTCTCAGAGTGTTAAGCGATTTTTCAAGCTTTTTTAAAAAAGTTTTTTATCAATTTAAACGCTGACTATTCCTCATACTTTTTTCTCTCTCATTTGAGCTTGAATCAAAGGGAAAGACCACATAGAGCAAGAGTGAGCAAATGTCTTACTTTAAACTTTCCATCCATCCATTCATCGTCTCCTGCTTATCCTGCACTCAGGGTCGCGGGGGATGCTGGAGCAGTCAATTGCAGCCACATATACAGACAAACAACATTCACTAACTCATTCATTGGGGGCAATGTTACCAATTTTTCCAATTAACCTACTGCATGTTTTTGGACTGTGGGAGGAAACCGGAGAACTGCTGTTATGCTGTGAGGCTGAAGCGCTAACCATTGCGCCACGGTGCCGCCCTTTTCTAAAACTTCACACCACCTATATTTTATTGTCTTTGTTTATTTATTCCTGCTAATCTCTTCTTATTTATTTATTTTATTTCTTTCTGTATGGAACATCTGAGACCACTCTGTTTCCCCCAGGATCAAAGTAGAGTAAAGAGTAAAGGCCCATTATGGTCCGATATTGTCCTTTTAATGAGCACTTTTGTTTTATTTGTCTCCTAGTCCTTGGTCTTCTCCTAGTGGTGCACTAAATAAGAGTGGAAATGAGAACAACAATGTAAATTTTAGCCACCAAGAGGGAAATTACCAACCCAATACCTTGACAATTGATGTACTCTGAATCAGCGGTCAGACACAAAACAAAATTTGATGTTCTGGTATCAGATCGGTAGATGTGTGATTAAGCATGAAGATTCCATAACAGGAGAGGAAAATGACTTTGACATTTTTGATATTATATTTGGAAGCAGTCTCTTCAGTATCCACTGATAGTCTGTAGATCTATTACCAAAGGTGGAAAAGTGTTTGATCCCTTTGAAGCATGGTTATTTCTTAATGGGCGTGTCTGGTTTCTCTGGTAATACATGTCTTATCACATTTTTATTGTGCCACAAGAAATGTACTTTTTGAATAACCATGTTTTAAAAATGCAGTAATGAATCACATGGTACTATTTCATCATGCTTCCCTGAATCCCCACTGGCCCTACAGTGGCAGTACAGATGTGCCCACATTGGTATGTCTATCTGCTGAATTGCCCTCCCTGAGGAGTTGTCATAAAACTTATAGACCTTATGAAACAGCATTTATATGGACATGGCGACAATGTTACACTATACCCAAATGCTTATTTTCTTCCAATAGTTGATTCATCATATTTTCAATTATTGTGAAATTTCGTTTGATGGAGGTTTAAACCACTGAATCATCCAATAACAAACATCAGCTTCTGTACATCTGAAGCAATTAGTCACATACGCCAGGATACATAATGTGGTATTACTGAAGTTTTTTAAAAAAAAGTTTTCCTCACCTGCTGAAAGCATCTATTATTCATTCAGGTATGTTCACCCTCATGGTCAATACCTTTTCAATACCGGTTGTTGCTCTTCCTCTCTTCTTTCTATAAACAGCCTTTATCTGACTTTACCACTCTCCTTATCCACTCCTTAACCATACAGCAAATGGCATGACGTTTTTTTGTGGAACGTTTCGGAGAAAAATATCTGTCATGTCATTATCGAAACCTAAAATTACTTTACTTGAATACATGAATTAATCCACATTGCCTGCAGCTATCTGGAGCCCCTTATGTTCCAGGGTCAAGTTGATAGACTGTTTTGTATGGATAGTTTTGGTTGTCTGCCAACACTGCAGTATGCAATAGATATTAATATGCTTGTTTTTCCCCAGTGTCATCACACATACCTTCTCGTGCTAGTTACCATTTGCACTACTTTTATTTTCTCTCTTTCTACTCCTGTCTCTTATTCTCTGGTGCTTACTTGTATTAATAGACTGTGTGAACCCTGTCACGACTGAATTATATTCCATTCATGAGTGAATTATATTCCATACATGAGCTTTTTAGGACTCTGTGACGCCGTCGTGATTTTATATTGCTGACAGGCGTGATGTATATCTTTGGATATTTGAGATGCACGGATAATCCATCAAAAGGAAGAAATGAAAAGTTTGAGGAGACTGTCTATGGAGATACAGTTTTTGCCATTTTTTGATAAAAAGAGAAGGCAGGATGAAACCAAGGAAATATTAAATTATATTTCATTTAGTATACACAATGGAGTGTTGTGGCATAAACTTATAATTTCTCTTAATAATGCTTGTGTCAAATAATCATTTTACCTGAGTTGGGTGCAGTCTAGGGAATTCTCACAACTTTTCCAGCCCTGGGTAATATTCGATATGATCTTACAATCAGGAAATACCGTATCATCATTTTGATTGTTAAACAAGAAACTGCGCAACAATGTTTTTTTCGCTTGAGGGAATGAAGAAGCATTGCACATTTTCAAAAAAGTCTCCACAAATGTATGGTTTGATGGAATTATTGCCCAGTTTTTTATGTCTTACTTTAAAAATAATGAAATACTTGGACCATTTAGAGCTTATTAGGCAGTGTACTTCTAGTGCCATTCCCCAAAACTGAGAGGGCTGTATCAGGAAGGGCCTCTGACATAAAACCTTTGCCAAATTAATATGTGGAACACAGTCGATCCACTGATGACGACTTTAAAAATGATAAAACAAACATATTTCTTTCAATCCAAGCACCATTTACCCAGTCTACCCCATAAGTGAGTGTCGTTCCAATATAGTTTACCCAACCAAGAATATTCATGGCTGTACTAGATTTGAAATGCAAAATATTAAATTTGATAGGGAAATAGGGATTGATCCGCAGAACTGCTTGTTCAGCAGGGACCCGGCAAGCAACATGTCAGTTTGGCACTGTGGGGAGATGGAGAGTGGATAAGGGGCTCTTGTGGGTTTATTAAAAGCCTGTATGTGTGTTCTCCCAGGGGACAAAAAAGTAATGTGCCATGATGCCAGCGAGGACATGAATACATTTGGTATCTTCCATCGTGTCTTTAGCCAGATATGGCTCTACCATCCCAGTGAGCCTGACAAACCCAAATATAAACTATGAGAGTTGTACAATGGATGTACCATGTGGTGAAAATGCATGGTGGAGGAAGTCTGCTTATATCCTGGAATGCTTAGCCAAGAATTATAACACCAGTAATGTTGGATGCTGTGTTAGCCATTATTTCTCACTCCTTGTTTACATATTTCGATGTATTTTCTGTGCTGGGATAGGGACAGATTGTCTCTTTTCTTCCTTCTCATGGTGGGTAAATGTCCGCAAAATGCCCACGGTTTTCTGCTGTGTCTTTTGCTGACTCAGTCATCTGTGTGCAATCTGCTTCACTAACCTGGAATAAGGTTTACTTAAAAACGGCTGAAGATTGGATTTTTACACTTAATCTTTAAAATTATGTATGTTTAATCATGTTCCAGTATGGCGGATACTCGTGGCGTTTCACTCCTTCTTTCTACATCAGTGGTAAAATGTTTATATGTCTTTTACTTTGGTTTCATTATTTGTATCAGTGTATTTGTATGAGTTGAGAATAAAAGAAGATATTTTAATTTGATTAAATCAGTGAATTGATGTGTGTCCCAAAAATGGTCAAGCTTAAAAGGGAGAAAAAATAAGTATTTCAACGTTGTGAGTAGAGTAGCCTTGTTAAATATTAAATAATTTTCTCTGAGTCATCACAAGCCCATTGTGATGACTGCGGGTATTGTAAATGCATATGTTAGTAAAATAGATGATTTTGATTTAAATAATACATGCTATTAAAGAAATGGTTATTCTTCTTCTATCAAACAACAATCTGTATTACTTGCAAGCTGGTCATCCACAGCATTTCTTTTTACATTCTCCTCCTTTATTCCTTTACTGCTGATATATCTTACTCAGTTGTCCTGTACATGCCCTTTATTCCTGTATAAGCCCAAGTTCAGTGCAAAGCTCTGTACATCTGTGGTCTTCTTCATCATTCTTAATATATAAATACAGTACTTGCTCTCAGCGGAGTTGCTCTCATAAGGGTTTCATGAATGGGAGGATTGCAAGGCATTATCATGCACTAACATCTAATTTTACAGCATGCAGAAGGGCGATGGAGTGTGGCAAATTAATGCATCGGAGTGAATGAAAAGCAACACTTGCACTTTTGCAACTGTGAATCTCAGCTGTCAAGTGCAAGCAACACAATATAACTACTCATAAACACACACATACAATGCCATACTAAAGCTCAGTCCGATACTGCTTATTGTATTTAGTTTGTATTTGTATTGAGTTAACACTGAACACTTGATTCCAATTGGCCATTATTAAAGCATTTCTCTGAATTCCAACCAAACAGCAAATAAGCTAAAACAAAATCTGAAGACTCATCTTAACTTACCGTGCAAAATGAAGGGTTATTTGAAAGGGCAAAATATCTAAAGGGTAGAGCAGCACAAACAGTCTTGTTCGTCTTCTTTTCCTCTCGGCTTTTTCCTTCAGGGGTCGCCACAGCGAATCAACCCTCTCCATCTAAACCTATTCTCTGTATCCTCTTTTCTCTCACCAACTAACTTGTCCTCTTTCACTACATCCATAAATCTTCTCTTTGGTCTTCCTCTAGACCTCCTGCCTGGCATCTCCATTTCCAGCATCCGTCCACCAATATATTCACTATCCCTCCTCTGTACATGATCGAACCATCTCAGTCTCGCTTCTCTGACCTTCTTTTCAAAACATGTAACATGTGCTGTCCCTCTGATGGACTCATTCCTGATCCTATCTATCCTCATCACTACCAAAGAGAACCTCAACATCTTCATCTCTGCTTCCTCCAGCTCTGTCTCCTGTCTTTTCGTCATTGTCGCTGCTTCTAGACCATACAACATCGCTGGTGCCACCACTGTCTTGTACACCTTTCCTTTCATTCTGGCTGATAGTCTTCTATCGCATGGTACTTCTGACACTTTTCTCCAGCCTTTCCAACCTGCTCGAACCTGTTTCTTTACCTCCTTTCCACACTCTCCGTTGCTCTGGACTGTTGACCCTAAGTACTTGAAATCCTCCACTTTCTTGATCTCCACTCCCTGTTCCTCACCGTTCCACCCGGATTCCTCTCATTCACACACATATATTCTGTCTTGCTGCTACTAACCTTCATACCTCTCCTTTCCAGAGCATACCTCCACCTCTCAAGATTTTTCTCAACCTGTTCCCTGCTCTCACTAAATATCACAATGTCATCTGCAAACATAATGGTCCATGGAGATTCCTGTCCTCTTCAAAGTACGCTTTCCAGCTTCCCATCACTCTTTGAGCATCTATCAATACATTTTCCTCTCTATTCTTAATCACCCGGACCTGCTGTACATCCTATCCATCTCTATCTCTCTGTTTTGCCAAACCTGTATATATCATTCACCCCCTCCTTACTGTCCAACCAAGCATACAAGTCATCATACCCCCTTTGTTTTACTTTTGCTACCTCTACCTTTACCTTACGCTGTATCTCCCTGTACTCCTGTCTTTTCTCTTCAGGCCCCTCAGTGTCCCACTTCTTTTGGGCCAACCGCTTTCTCTGCATACAGTCCTGAACTTCCTCATTCCACCACCAAGTCTCCCTTTTGACTTTCCTTCCAGGCGACACACCACGTACTCTCCAACCTGTCTCCCTGATCACATCAGCTGTAGTTGTCTAGTCATCTGGAAGCTCTCCCTGACCACCCAGAGCCTTTCTCAACTCCTCCCCGAAAACCATACAATACTCCTCCCTTTTCACTATCCACCACTTTGTCCTCTGCTTTGCCTTTGTCCTCTTGATCTTCCTTGTCACCAGTGTCATCCTACAAACTACCATTCTATGCTGTCTAGCTACACTCTCACCTATCACAACTTTCCAGTCACTGATCTCTTTCAGATTACCTCGTCTATACAAGAGGTAGTCTACCTGTGTGCTCTTACCTCTGCTCACATAAGTTACCCTATGTTCCTGTCTTTTCTGGAAAAACTGGTATTCACTACAGCCATTTCCATCCTTTTTGCAAAGTCTACCACCATTTGTCCCTCTGCATTCCTATCCTGGATACCAAACCTGCCCATCACTTTTTCATCACCTCTATTGCCTGCACCAACATGTCCATTGAAGTATGCACCAATGACCACTCTCTCATCTATGGGGATATTCTGCATCACTTGTCTAACTCATTCCAGAACTTCTCCTTCTCTTCTTGTCTCACATCCCACCTATGGACATGGCCACTAACAACATTGAGCATCACACCTTCAATTTCCAGTTTCAGACTGCTAAGTCTATCTGACATTCTTTTCACCTCCAGAACAATCCTAACAAACTCCGCCTTCAAGATAATTCCTACTCCATTTCGATTCTCTCCTTGTCATTACCATTATAGAACTGTGGTGCTCGGTGAGGAATCATTGATGACGGAGCCTTGGAGTCATGGATGAGTTTAATTTTAATCATGAGCACCAACAATACAATACAATAATATCCGGGCTTGGGACTGGCTCAGGGAGACACTGGTCCGTGCCCCCCTGAGGCTGGCTCGGGTAGATAGCGGCCCGTGCTCCCCTGAGGCTACATTAGAGCAGCACAAACAGTAAGGCTGTGGTGTGTCAAAGAGGAAATATGACAGAGAAGTTGTGGAGAAGTTCAAACTTTAATGCGTAGACACACCAAAATAATAATTCATTTATCTCGAACTTTCGGGAATGCCCGGGGGGGTTGCTATACGGCAACCTTGTACACTTCCGGCGTGCATATATACATATATATATATATATATATATATATATATATATATATATATATATATATATATATATATATATATATATATATATATATATATATATATATAATATATATATAATATATATTTTTTAATTAAAATCTCT
>CAAKHD010014184.1:286360-297650 GCA_901007705.1 Fistularia tabacaria
CATATATATATATATATATATATATATATATATATATATATATATATATATATATATATATATATATATATATATATATATATATATATATATATATATATATATATATATAGTAGTATATATAGCAGTTGTATATAATATCAATGCTCTGGTTAAAATCACTTTAGAATTGGGCATAAAAAATGTTGGTTTTGGGAAACAGTATTATTCAGGTCAAAATATGTACCATTCACAATGTTATATTGAAGTTTAGATTACACCAACAACTTTTATTTTTTGGCGGTACTATAATAATTATGTTAAGGTTAGTGGAGGACAGTAGCCCTCCTGCTGATCAAATTGGGCAAACAAAAAGCATACTTCTCAGTTTCTTGTTTTAACAGTGTAAGTGTCTTTGTGTGTGTATGAGAGAGAGAGAGAGAGACTGTGTGTGTGCGTGTGTGCGTGTGTGCATGTGAATGTTCATATATGTAGGATGAAAGAGACCAATGCCATGATGGCAACCATTAATATCAACAGACTAATCAAGTGGCTGGGAGGAGATAATTGGACCGCATACAACCAATTTACCCTGCCAGAAGATATAACTGTCTCTTCTTTCTTATTTTTTTTTCTTTCCTCAACTTTTTTGTCGTTTTTCTTACTCTGTCTCATTTTCAAGACATTGTCTAGAGGTCATGAAGTTTGGAAAACTGAATCTTAAAATGTATATTGTTTATGGAAATATTGTATGATACATTACAGTTCTAGCAATGTTGTTCTTTCCTCTTAATTCAATTATTCAAACGTTCTAAATGTGCTGTGAACCCTGGTCTGTTTTTTTTTGTGTTAGTGTCTGTATATAAATGTGTGTGTTTGGTGAAACGGGGCCTCTGATGCATGTTCAGTGTGACGTAATGGGTGGCAATCAGGCACATTGGGGGCAGCTTCAGCAGCACTGATGATCAGACGTAAACCATTATGACAACACACCCATGTCACGCTGCCACCATCTCTAATCTGCACTCCTGACTGCCAAGCATTGGTTAATATGTCCTAATCTCCCCGTGTTCTTAGTTGCAAACGCACAGTGACCCTGGATGGCAGTAGGCATTACAGGTAATGGTAAGAGATGCAGGAGCCATTCTTCATCCGTGCTCTTAGGTTCAGATCCAATGAGTGGTATTAAAGCAGAATGACTTAGTCTGGTTTGTTTACAAGTCCATAGCAGCTACATTTTGAACTGGCTGAGCCCGAGACACAAAATGCCACAGCAGCTGTGTTGCTTGGAGAACTTAGCCTCAGTAATATGATATGAACTCCAGTAATTTGCTATGGTCCGTCAATCGGTAGCATAGGGCTCAGTGCAATCAGTCATTTACGTTAAGCCATAACCTCTGACATACTGCATACTGCTGGCCATAGAGCCATGATGAAGGATTTGCAAGTAGAGGACCAGGGACATTGTTATAATACCCCCACCCTCACCACCCCCATCACCTTGGTTATGCAGAGCAAATTAGTACTCTGTCATATACAGGAGTCCATGTCTTATCAATCTCAATATCTCAGTAGTGACAAGCTAAGTATTACCATCTCTAAATTTACCATAAAAAGCTGTCAGACCTTCTGTTGTGAGGCCACTTGGTGGGCAAAGATGACTATAGCTTTTCTTGATGTCTTATGGTAAGTGGTTTTTTTTAACGCACTATAAATAGATAGAGAGGACTGTGGAATATACTTTGTTGTTTCACAAGTTTTCAGGTAAGAAACATGAATAGTGAGTTGTTTTTTTTCTTGTGTTTTTAAGACAGCCCCCAGTTTCTGCTATGCACATAAGAAAGGTAGCATATTCCTATTTCAGGGGAAGCTAGTGAGCCAGGTAATCCTATCACCTCAGAATCTTTCATCAGTTTCTTTTCTGACCAACCTAACACAAACTCACAAACAGGCACAAACGCACAGAGCATGTCATCAAATCTCCTGGTTTATGATTGACTCCTTTTGAACGTTTTCATAAAGACAGCAAAACTGAAGAATGCATGGACATCTTTCTATTTAAATGTGCTCAGAGAAAATCAAAGAGTGGCCTAAATATAAGATGCTGCATAAGAGCATGTTCAGATCAATGGCCACAGCGAGTGGTGTTTTATTTGAATATAAATCACTTGGTATTAGTCCCTTTTTGTCTGCCAAATTTTCCAAGCGCAATGAATAGAGTGAGGATAAGCTGTAATTTACAAAGCTAATATATTTCCTCTGTTAAATTACTCATCTATTTTCATGTTTCATGCTCTCTCTATTACGGTCTTTCTATGGAATGTGTGTTCACCTAGTCAGACTATCAGACATCTTGTTTCTAAATGTATGTTGTCATGATTGGATGTATGTGAGCATCCATGGTCCACATATTTTGCATTTAAAATAGACTAAAGTTTTAAGTTAGTATATATGTCCCTGTGGATTAATGTTTTATGTTTACATTATATATATTATATTTGCATTAATGCATCATATCCCTGTTTAATGCAGAGCAATTGTATTTGTACAAGTCCATTGTCATGTTCTACCAGTGTTGAATTTCTACTACGGATCACAAAGACCCACTTTTGCTTTACTGCTGTGTTTTGGCCTACTTTTTTGGACTTATGAGAGTTCTTTATAAACCCTGCAAAGCTCCTCCCACCTGTAATGTTCCAAACATTGGTCCACTACTATTCATTGTCATTATGTTTCCATTGATTTCGTTCCACGCTGACTTCCCCAACAAGCCCGGGAGTGATGTTGGATACTTTGTGTTGGTTAGGGAACATGACCTATTTACCCACCCACTTCCATCAGTTGAGTCATGTCTCCTGTCATGTCACTTTCAGCTTAGTCGATCTGTTCCACCTAACATGTTAGGTTCCAAGCATAGAGAAATAATCCATGCCAATCTGAGGCATAAAATCACAGTGGCATGTTTCTACACATTTTGATATCTATCTGAATATAAATAACAATTTTAACTGCAGCCCCACATATGAAGAGTTCATAGTTGGCCTGTCAAACATGACTGTTTATAACAGAAGAAGAATTCTATCCTGTGAGTCCTCCATGTCATAACTGTAGTCAGACATGATGAAAAATCATTGTGCTGTAGTTGCTCCACCAGAGCTCTCACAAACTCAACACCTTCCTTAAAGAAATGTCTCAGTAGCAGGGGATATCGCGTGTGTGTGTGGCAATACTAAAATGAGCTTCATTAATGTTCACATCCAGTTTCTTTGCGCTCTACATTTGACCTCATTGCATAATGTTCAGTTATTCTTAAGGGTAGACAAGGGATGTGATGGGGTTATTCTAAGGACACTACGGCCCTACATCACGCAGAAGAATTACTGGGTTAGTAAGGTTACTTCAGATTCAACCTGGATGATTTGTATCACAGATATAGTTGAGTTTTCAGTGGTGCATGTCAACTTGGTAACTGATGCTGGGACTCACAACTACCTATGTCACAAGTTATTTCTCATAAAAGAGATCAAGTTATATAAATTCACTGTATTCTGTCCAATCAATTCCCTCTGTAAACCCCTCCGTCAACTTTGATAGACTAAAGCACACATGTCAAATATCCTGTACAGTCTTCCTGGATTTTTTTTTCCCCTTGTTGCAGCAATTCATTTTACACAAATTTTGTTGCCATCAGTGTAAAGGAACTCTCAGGTGATGCTAACATTGATTTCCATGGAATAATAATACATAATTGAATACACAGTAGTTGTTAATGTACCACTAGTGTCAGTGAGGGCTTGATATTCATTTGCCATTTAATCAGTTCAGTAAGTAGATTCATGAAGTATTGTCTGCAGTTTCTTTTTTTATCATCTTCCTGAGTTTGACATCTTTTATTTTCTTTGAGGCTGTATTCAGGGTTACATTTGTCCTTAATGTGTAATGAACGAGGTTCCAGATCACAAAATATTCACTCCTGGTCATCCGGTGTTAGCTCGTCCTTCTTGTTTCTTGGCTTCAAATCAATTAACTGTTCAGATAATAATTTTGCATTCAAGATTTTAAGGTTGAGATGTATCCTATTTTATTTAACAATTTTGCACATAATCACAGACCTTATATACATTTGTCAATTTCAAGGCTTTTTTTTATGCACGGTTTATACCAGCTGGTCTCTGAGATGATTCCTTTTATTCCAGGGGGCGAAATATACAGGACGGCATTAGTATTTTCCCTTTGAATTCCACGATACCATGACTGTTCATCCACGAACAGGTAAAACTGTCATGTCAGTATTAATACCAGCTTTCAGTAAATGTGGGCTCTTTATTTTGGTCTAAGCATGATTGCTTGATTTATTTTGGTGGCAGATGTTCCTCTTTACTGTGATGAGAGACAATTTCTTCGGTGTCTTCTGGTCAATGGAGGGGGGATTTTTTTGGAAAAAAAAACATGGTTTTTCAACATTTGAAAACCATTTATTTGCTTTCCCATCATGCTAGATATTGCCAAAGGGTATCATTGTCAGTAATATGAATATGCGACACTTCTGGTTGGCAAGGAAAACTCTCCTGCACTTGATTTCCTTCTCCAGCTGCCCCCTCTTGTGATGCTGGCAAAGATGATACTGGATGAAGTTTTGGTAACAATTACATGAAAAAAAATCTGTTTAACTGGCAAAAAATGTTCAGTCCAGATGTGTCTCAACATGTCTTGTGTATTTATTTGTGCCTTTTACGTTGATGATTCATGATGTGCAATCCCCAGACTGAAAAGCTGCAAGGTCACCAAGTTGGCGGACACATTAACACAGAGCTCACAAATATGGCTCCATGTTTACTAGGAAATATAACATATTGCTTTTCATGAGTTGCCTAAATACAGTCATATTTTGCTGGCACATTACATTGATAATTCATGTATGATCCTGGGCTTTGGATCAATTAGCCCCCTTCAGATGGCTATCCTTCAATCCAGAGAGAATGCACCTCAGGGTCGTCAAGGTCCACCAGTAGCTCCCATCTTTTAATATTTAAAAAAATATATATCATAGGATAGAGGTCAGGTGGTTGGATGAGAAGAAAATATAGAGTTTTTGTGGTGTTTCGGCTTACACCCTTGTGTATGTCTGGGAAATTAGAGCACAGTGTTGGTTCAGCATTATTCATTCTATCCAAACATTAGTCTGAACTCTGGTCAATTCACACACTGTTCAGTGCCTTTGACTGATCTTTCTCTGCATCATTACAGCCTAGTCCCTACCACATTTACACACTCTCACACAACCAGACACACACACACAAACACAAACACACACACTCATAAAAAGTGACAAAGCGCAGATATTCACAGTTAGCAAAGCCATCAATAAACTTTAAAGCTTAATTATGTTCCTACCATGTTGTTAACTGTAGCAGAGTTAACTTATAGTCATGCTTGTGTAAATATATTGATTATCTGGGTGTGCCTGTGTTTTATTCAGAGATATGGGAAAAGAATAGCAGACACTTGAGAATAGCCAATAAATCCCAATAGCCACCATTTTCAAAAATTTAATCTTTTCATAAATACTTATTCCCATTAAGTGAAGATGATTTGAAATGACTTTTTGAGATGTGGTCAAGTCTTTTATATGTAGCTCCTAATGTCTGTTAAGAAATAATGCTAATTTTTCAGCAGTGCACCGCTTCGACAATCAGTGCAATTATCAAGCAGGCTCTCACAGAATCTGACAGATGCTCAATTTCCTGAAATTGCCTCAGTGATCTATTTTGGTGCTATATTTAGTGGCTACTGATGTACGGAGTAGAATTTTGTTGTACGGAGTAGAATTTTGTTGTCTCTGTAGATGTAAAATAAAGATTGCCGCTTACTTTCAATGCATGAGAAATATATGGCAGAGCTGATCAATCAGCAAAGATTTTGAAGCCAGGTGTTCTACAAAAGTGAGGAGGTTAGATGTCAAATGCTGGGCATTCTGTCTGCTCCTAATTCTTTCAAGCATATCTTAGTGAGATTATGATAGTATTGCTGATGGTTTTGTAAGACACACATTGGCACTCAGCTATCATCTACTATTTTTTAATCAGGCTATTCTCAGTCTTTTTTTTAATCAGATGCAATACACTGCAATGCCTTTTAAAGATCACACCAACAAAAATTTAATAGTCCTGGATACCATCTAAAATACCAGTACGTATATTAATACTTTTCCAGTGAATGGAAAATGAACTACATTGTCCTTTTATGTAAGAGATCTATCTATATCGTATTTTATGTGGTTTTATTTACCATTTGGTTCCATTCTAATCTGATAAACAGACATCTGTAAATGACCAAACGCTATCCAATATATCTAATGCCCTCACACTGTAATGTATATTTGTAAGTGCACATTGTATAAAGTGCTTTACACTGCTGCCGCATTAGGTCATTCACATACTCTCACACTAATGGTGATGACTGCTGTGCAAGGTGCCAACGTGCTCATCAGAGGCAATTAGCTGTTCAGGATCTTATCCAAGGAAACTCCGATGTGGTAGCAAGGAGATTTAACCAGTAACCTTTCCGTTAGTAGACTTCAACATTGCCCAGTCACTGCACTGCAGACAATAAAATCTGGCTCATGTACATACTATTGATCTTACTTGTCCTCAATCTAGACATAACGTTTTTACTGAAACAGTTACACAGCATCAAAGTCAAATACTCTTGCAGAGCTTGTACTTTTGGTGATGCTTACCCCCACAACCTTTTGTCTGTTTCTTTTGCTTTTTTTTTAAGCATGAACTTGCATTTTGCCTCTCTGGCACATACCCCTGAGCAAGTTTTCCACTATCATCATCACAGAATCCAAATAAATACTGACAGGTTATTAGTCTAGTCTGAGGGAACACTACAGAAGTGAGAGAAAAAAAACAAGGTCAACCCAAACCTTCTCTTCAAAAAGTTAAAATTTCAAAGTACTTTTTAAATCCTGACATTTAATAGGAAAATAACATGCAACTCCAAAAACTGCTGTAAGTAGATGTGTCAAAAATGGCTTTGCGTGAGAAAGTAGACAGCACCCTAAACTTTGCATCTTCACTAAGACTCATGTTGACTTACTGTCAATAATAATTACTTACTCCAAAGTCATTACAACTTTCGGTTTGCTTCTCTCCCCGTGGACAATATTATGCATGAACTACTCAACCTCTTCATTCTGTATGATGGTTTCAGCTATTCAGTTACTTATCATCCCAACACTATTTAAATATTGATACCTTTTTTTATCAGAATTTTGATTTGTAAGACAAATCATGGAGCATGATTGTTTTGGATCAGTGTTTTTGCATCCAACAAACGAAATGAATAAAGATTCCCAGGCATTATTTTTATAATCACATCCTAATTGTGAGTCTTGAAAAACCTGTGTCATGTTATGATACAGTTCTAAGGGAATGACCAACCTGGATCACACAGTGGGAAACACAATGGAGCTTGTGTCCTATGTGGTTTCACGCTGCTAACATATTGCTTTCTTGACCTGAACACAGCCCTCCGGTTTCAAAGGATAGAATAGATCCCTGCTTCCTTGCCATACTGAATACTAGTACCCATGTCTTCTGTAAGCTTAAGTGACTGATGGTTTCTTGTTCTGAACAAAACCCAACGCCCCAGCATTAGTCCACATTATCTCTGTCTCCCTCTCTATCTTTCACATACACCCTGTTATGTATGAGCAGTCTCCATGGCAACGTGTGGTATCACTAGTGGCCTAGCATGGTGCAACCTGCTGTTGTAATGAATTAACTGTACCAGCGAGCACCGAAAGAGTTGATGGCTCGCAGAATTGCTGCCAAGAGACGAAATAGTGACACCAAGATTAACGATCATTTCTTTCTCCGATGATGATACTTCACCTGATCACCTTAGCAGGTGACAAAAGGTTAAATTAAATGTAATACTTCGACTGATTGTAATGATATATATTTTTAATTTGGCAGAACATCAAGTATCTCCATGTGATCAGTGGAACAACATTTGTATGCAGCTTTGCCCTCTATTAAACACTAAAAGGAAGGTTAACCTCCTTGTTGATTGAGTGTTTGCCCTTGGAGGCAAAGTTTCTTGATCAATTTAGATGTTCATTAAAGTCAGGTGTTAGCATGCCAGCCTCAGGTTATAAGTCAGAAATGGTTGCCTTACATTTTTGGTTATATTTAATTAAACAGAGGCTGATAGAGTACAGACACAAGGCAGCAAACACACCTCTTTTTTTCCTTTAACGTTCTGCTCTCAAGTGGCCAATGACTGCAATGGCATTGTGGCACTTGAATCTTGGTCCAGATCAGACTACTTGAGCTGTACTCAGTTTGTTTTGACCAAAAGTATATCTTATTAAAATATGTTCATAGACATAGAACCATACTCTGTCAGAGCGTCGTACCAGTAATAGCTTCATCTTGTCAGATCAACATATTCATATATATTTTAATGAGTTAAAAACTTTAGTCATTAGTACTCCTCAACTTATGTGTGCATTTGTGCATTGCCAGACGCCTGTGGCTTGTATCATGAAATTGCCCCAAGGAGGTAGTAGACTTAGCACAAAGGAATTTATGCGTAACCATGAAACACAGTATGCAAGGTATACGAGTACCAAATCACCCTTGCACTTGCACATGCACATGCACATGCACATGCACGCGCTTTCTCTGCCTCCCTCTCTCTCTCTTTATCTCTCTCTCTCTCTCTCTCTCTCTCTCTCTCTCTCTCTCTCACTCTCACACACACACACACACACACATGGCGATAGAGAGCGAATGACATACTGTCTGTCTGTTTTTTTTTTTAACTTACAGTCGAGATGTCTTACATTATGAAGTCTCCTCATTAGATGAAGAGGTATTATCCACTTTTGAATTAAACACAGTTCTGTTTTTTTTTTGGTCATCTTTGTAGAGGACTTCAAATGAGCCAGATATAGCTTGTCTAATTTTGTTAAATAAAAGTACTTAAAAAGACAAAAGATAGACCAAGCTATTTTTTAGTATGATATCTATATACAGATGTTGTGGAAGAAGTACAGTGTTGTAATTTTCCTGTACATTTGAAATTCTGCATTTAAAAGATTTTGCTCCAAGTCACAGCGTTAAGAGTGGCTCAGCCAGGCAACTACTGTTCCATATTATATGAATGTTTCTGTAGTTGTAGGACAACGCCTGCTATTTGGTTAGCGGAAAAAGAAACATGTCAGTGTTTGTAGCTGTTTGCAATCGGGGACATTTATTGATGTGCATCTTTTTAAAGACTGAATGGTAGAAAACTTGATTTTACATTTAATTTCTCTCAGCTGTGCTACACTCTGTTTGACTATGTATAATAGCATCATTTATCAGTTATATCACTTCTAAAAAATATTTTAACTTAACCATCACCGTGAACAAGAGGTCAAATTCTTTCTCATTTTGAATACAGTAACTTAACAAAAAATATAATCCTTTATTTGTGTTGCCATGTCCTGGGCTGAGTTGCTCCAATGAGATGACAGGTCCTTGTAGGATGGTGTCCAGTCCTCTTGCTCCATCTAGTGTTTTTTATATTGCAGTTACATTACCATCTGAGCGCCGACAGTGCGGCTCCCAATGTATGCTGGATACATTGAGTAAAGTTTGTCATTGTATAATAACATGCACTTCCTTAAGATGGCATTATGCATCTCAGGCGCAAACTCCCAAAATATCATGTAATTGTCCCGATTCTTGTCAATCAAATAAGAGTTGTTGATTTGAAAACAAACAAATAAATAAATATGTAAAAAAAACAACAACTCACTTTTGCAGTTACAGACAACAGAAAATTGTCCTTGTAAAAATAAAACTTTAATGTCAAATTATAAAAACCTAATGTCTGGCTGGACGCACGTCGATATTTGATCGAAAGTGGAAAGGCCCGTGTAACCAGTTTACCGAGCGCATTATCGGATCACTTTACATTTTTTTTCTTTTTTTTTGTAACATGAGAGCAAAGTCTTCCCTGCCCAAAGATGAGAGTGGAGTCCATTTTCGATCACTTTCCTCCGATCTGACCCGCCGAGCGCCACAACCCCGGCGAGCATACATCCGCGCCTGCCGGATAAACAAGACCTCTAAATGAATGTTTAATGAGCAGTTTAGAAGTCATAATGGCATGTCGCTAATGTCCTGCAATGATCTTCTTGTCCATGGCCACGCCTCAATGCTTTTCTCCTCCACTCCGCATCTGACAGCAGCCTGGCAATGGTTTGAAGTTTGCAGAAAGACGCCTTGAGTTTGCATTCCAGCCGGAGGACTACCGCTCTCCCAGTCACATCTCTGCTTCTTTCCCGACAGCCATGACTTTTCCCTTGAGAAAGTCTGTCTCTGGTAGGCTGGTGTTACTTTGTTTAGTTTTGTATTGTATTTTGACTTCCTGCAATGCCTTGCGAGCGTTACTGTCGTCCCCCAAGTTGTGTTACGACTTATTTGTATTTGATCGTGTGTGGAGCTGTCCACGGTGCTGAATTGCAGGTGGTCCAGCATTGCTGTTTTTACCTCGGACACGATGGGTTTACAAAGTTAACCCAAAGGTTGGCTCAAAACCAGATTTGGGGATTTCTATCCGTT
Source organism: Fistularia tabacaria (assembly GCA_901007705.1). NCBI lineage: Eukaryota > Metazoa > Chordata > Actinopteri > Syngnathiformes > Fistulariidae > Fistularia > Fistularia tabacaria. Next base: position 296,965 of record CAAKHD010014184.1, read on the forward strand.
TTAGTTGTTCATAATTTAATAACTAAAAAGCGCTGGTATATAAAAAAATTTTAAAAAAAGCGAAAAAAAGCCCTCCGTCTCCCGGGATTTGGATCGATTCTGTCAGTCTACATTTAATCGAGGAAAACAGATGGCTGCAGATGTGTTGATGTGTTTTACATGCAGGTGCATCTAGATGGCATCAGTTTCACCGAAGGACTTTAGATGGCACCATTGTTCAGGCAGTAACTTTTTTCAATCCAGAGGATGATCAGTGGGAGGGAGAAGGTTGGGAATTATAGACAATACTTTTATGATCACGAGTGTAGGATATTTACTGTTTATATTTTCTCCCTTTAAAGATCACCGGTTCTAGCTGTTTCATGTGGAGATTAGATGACATTTCGCAGTTTTGAACACCACATAACTGTACTAGAGTTTATAACATCGATCGTCACGCTGTTATTTTCTCTCCGCAATATTCCCCTTCTCGTGTTTTAGTCACCGGCGATCTCCTAATACGAGATCATGACACGGTGATCAATGTGGGAACTGGTGATTGTCTGCATATTGACTGGACTACCTCACCCACCCACCTACCAACCCATCCACCCCCCCCCCCCCCCCCCCCCCCCCCCCCCCCCCCCCCCCCCCCCCCCCCCCCCCCCCCCCCCCCCCCGCGACAGCGGGGCGGGCCCTTCTCCCCC
>CAAKHD010014184.1:303316-332311 GCA_901007705.1 Fistularia tabacaria
CCTCTCCCCCCCACGCCCACTAGGGGGAGATTTACCTGGGGGTCTGGGGGTATCCTGTGTAGGCGGGAGAGCGAGGACGGTGCCGGGGGAGAACACAACCCACGGGGGGGGGTGGGGGGTGGGGTGGTGGGGGGGGGGGGGGGGGGGGGGGGGGGCTTGTGTCAAGTTATGACATTTGTAAAACCTTTTTGCCATACAAATAATATAAGCCTGTAATATGCAAAAAGTAAAAAATATTTCACAGTGTTAGTTTCAAACCTCTTTAATAGTACATCCATCTGTTAACTCTAATTTTACTGATGCATTAATGGCTAAATGCTTCCACAGGTAGAGGTAGAAATAGGGGCTACAGTGACTATTTGCTAAAAATTGAAAACATTGGTTCCCACTCAGAAATTTAGGATAGCAGTGATATAAGACAGGGGTAGAGGAAGAAATCATACATGGATTTCATGCTTTTTTTAAATTCAAGATTCAATGATTTTGTCTTTACTACAAACAAAGTGATATTAATATTAAAATGTGGTTAATGTGCTCAGTTGGATAGATGATGCAAGACGTAAAAGGCGATATACTCACATTTAACAACAGATGAATGTAAACAAATTGAGATATGTGAGGTTTTGGATTTATGTCTTCTTTTGGAATATAATATTTTGAACTCAATACATTCTTCAGTTTTCTAAATGCTTAATGCTTAATACTTTTTTTTCTTAATGCAGAAGACGGGGTCATCAGATGAGACAGAAACAAACAAAACAGGGAAACCTTTTGCCCTTTCTTTGTTCTTTGGACCACCTATGATATTATTGTGTCAACATCCTGAAATGTTTTGATATTTTTTGGTTCCTATCAATCCTGGTTCCTTGATACAATAATAAGCATTAATTCCATCCAAAAATAAAGAAAAATTCAGATTTACAGTGCATTAAAACTTGTGTACATTTTTATTAGTTGTCAATAAAGTGGCGATGACCACACAATTTTCTTCATGTAAATTACCTTTTAACCTAACAAAGCAAAACCAGCAAATCCACAAACATATCTGACGTAAATGCTATCTGGAGGGTCTCCAGGTGATAGTCTCCCTCATTGAGATGTCGATGTTACATCAACAATGGACTTCTGGACAGCATTAGGATTCACAGGACTTCACAGGGTTTTGTGAAAGTCTTGTTATGAAAGGGGATTTGTATCTTGGATAAGCTTGAATAAGCCATTGGTGTATTGCAGGTCTATTTTATGTAGAAGCTTCGAAATTTTGTGAAGACAAGTTGCTGTTTAGGTTAATCTGTTTTAAGGTCCCTGATTATCCTGACTAGGTTTTCACTCCCAGTTGTATCTTTGAAGCTAATAAAAATATAAATAGTGATTTGCAGTGCTTGAATCTATCTTTCTACCGATACATTATCTCGTAGTCTTAAGCTGCATTTCTTGTTCTGATTCACAAGCGTTTCGCCTCATTGTTTTGGCAAGGTAACTTCATGTGCAGCTTTGACAGATTTGTCAGTTTCATCTCAGTCTCGTTTATCGTTGCTTCAAGAGATTCTGTCTCAACAAGGCAAGATGATACTGTCTGGATCTGTTTTGTTGTTTTCACTCATCTTTTATTGGTTTTGAAGCAGGTGCCACCATTAGCCCCATCTCTTTGTGCACTGTAGTTCTCAGGAATTTCACAAGGATCACTGTTCTCAGTTGTGAACAGTGTATGATTGCACTTTGCCATGATTTTATCTCGTGGCGGCAGCAACACTTTCCTTTCTCCTGAGGGGATACAGCATACTTTCCCACGGCCATTCACAGCCCTTTGTGATTGAATATGATTTTTGATTTTCATTCTTATACTGTGATAATTGAGATAAAAGTGCAGCTGTGTGCATTCAGTCCATCTCACCCTCTTCTCTTAACTTCTCATGTACAACAACTTAGGCATGTATATCATATCATTTTTTTTCTTCCGTGTGTGTGTTGACTTTGAGATAAAATTGTCACACTGTAATTTTATTTTGTCTTGGTTACCTTTACTTCTTAAATCGTAATGGTTCAGTTTTGAACGATACAATATGTATACAATGTATTTATCCTTGTAAATATAAGTTCATTACCCAAACATCCATCATACCTCAAGTCTCATATCTTCTACAATTGCGTTCATTTTTTTCTAATAATTACTGTAAATAGTAAACAGTTGCTTAGAGTTTTATTAAATTCTTACATTTGTTTGTGCTCTATCTACCTTTGCAGCCATGTTCAACCTTATTCCAGTGGGGCTACGAGTGGTGGCCATCCAGGGGGTGCAGACCAAACTCTATCTGGCTATGAACAGTGAGGGCTTCCTGTATACATCAGTAAGTTTCTACATATGTTTGGCAATTTCTGTTCCTGTCCATATTTAATTTAGAAATGTGAGTTGTAGAGACACATTGTCCTCTGGCTCTATTATTTAAATTTTGCCATTCAAGCAAGGAATGAGCATGTTTTGTTTGTAGAAGGTGGACATCTGCTGACATCTGATCATGGTATACATTCAGCAAATATTTGACCAGTTTTAAAGCGTTATGTCTTCCATTAGGAACTAACTGACCTGAAGGAACAAGAGGGACTTAATTCTAATTTTGTCTGACGAACATGACCATTATTTGCACAGAAAAAGTAATTAGATCTGGTCTCCCACAAAGTAAGGTGCCCCATGTTGTGGTTAAAACAGTCATGTTTTAGGTATTCTTTATGTACCGGGTAGTCACATATTTATTGGTCATTAGGATTGTTATTGTGTCATAAACAAAGTTGTTTAAATGTGGATGGTCAAATTGTGAGTAATGCATGCTCTTCACAAAACTTAATGATTATTTCCTTATCATTCCCTCTTATACTCTTAAACATGCTTAGTAGTTGTATAGATACACTACAAGGCCAAAAGTATTCACTCACCTGCCTTGGCTTGCATATGAACCTAAGTGACATCCCATTCCTAGTCTATGGGTTCAATATGACTTCGGTCCACCCTTTGCAGCAATAACAGCTTCAACTCTTCTGAGAAGGCTGTCCACAGGGTTCAGGTGTGTGTTTCTGGGAATTTTTGACGACGAGAAGGCCTGGCTCTCAGTCTCCGCTCTAATTCATCCCAAAGATGTTCTATCGGGTTGAGGTCAGGACTCTGTGCAGGCCAGTCCATCCACACCAGACTCTGTCATCCATGTCCTAATGGATCTTGCTTTGTGCACTGGTGCACTGGCCAAAATGCTGGTATGCTGATGCTTGGCATTGCTTCAGCATACCAAGACATTTTGGACAATTCCATGCTCCCAACTTTGTGGGAACAGTTTGGAGCTGGCCCCTTCCTTTTCCAACATGACTGTGCACCATAAACACAATCCTGAACCTTTTGGACAGCCTTCCCAGAAGAGTTGAAGCTGTTAAAGCTGCAAAGGGTGGACTGATGTCATATTGAACCCTATGGATTAGGAATGGGATGTCACTTAAGCTCATACGCGAGTCAAGGCAGGTGAGTGAATACTTTTGGCCACATAGTGTATTTGTCGTACAATATCTATGAAATGATGAGGACTGTGGTGTTTTGTTGGCATTAACATAAGCCTCGTGACAGCTTTAAACTGATATAATAGAAGAAATGAAACAGTAGAAAAAGATGCTTAGGAGAGTCAAGCCAGGTCAAGCTGCATTGACTTGGAATTGTGCGAGAAATCTCCCCTGAAATGGTGACCTGAGAATGTCGGATAACATGCAGTTTCCTTCATCTAAATGCATTACCTTTTCCTGCTTGTCTTTAAATTTTCTGGGAAGATTTGACATTATACCAGGATGAATGAGCAACAACATTTTCCTACATTATTTGGTGTTGATATTGAGTTTACTGAGTGAAGAGGGCAGAGCTGTGTTATCATGGTAACTTGTTCCTCAGCCTAATCAAATGTCTGATGAATAATTCAGTTACCAGCTGAACAATACTCCTGTTTGCCTTCCTAACAAATGCCACCGTTGCACTGTGTGGCAGGTGTCATCTAGATGACTGACAGTCTCGTGAGATGTGCTCCCGGAGGGCAGCCGTGCACAGACATCTACCGTTGACAGACAATTTTCACAATTAGTAAAGACTGTATGTTTGGTTCAAGGTTCTGGTACGCGGGGCAAATACTGATTGATAGAAACAAGTAAGACTTAATTAACGATACAGAGGGAATAAAAATTGTCATTTGGCCTTTTTCCCTCCTCAATTGCTCTTTCGTTACACACAAAAAAACACTCCCAACAGAATTAATGATTCGCTATCCTGAGATGGGATGGGTGATAAAACTGTTGTTTAGATGAATAGAATGTCTGGCTTACTACTAAATGCTATCCTGCAACTGCATCTTTCTTTGTCATTCATGATTAAAACTTAAAAAAATGTAATGTAATGTAAATATACTCTCCATGTCATTCGACTCACTTAAGCTGTGGCAGCCATCCTGTTTTAAAATGAGCATAAAAAAAAACATATTTGTTCTGCAGTCCTTCCATTAAAACAAAACGTTGTGAGAAAACAAGTTGAAATGATTGGCTTGACAGGGTTGAAGATGTTTGAAATGTGACTTAATGGGAGGGGGCCAGATGGACATTGAAATTAAACTGTGATTTTCAGACTGGCCTGTTTGCTCGGCTAACAGAATAATACATTAGCACTGAGAGTTGGCAAAGTCAAGAAATGCAAATGCTACAACAGATGATTGAAAGTTACAAAAGTACGTAATTTAAAGTGAGCAACACCATCAATGAAACTGTGCTAAAAAGTGTTCTGATATATGTTATCTGATGCTGTTCCTGTGGGGCAGAAATATATGTATTCTACAATTTTGCCTTCAGCATTTCCATTGGAAAGTAGTCTAATGCCATCCATTTTAACTGCACAGCAGATGCATCTCAGAAAGTACATTATTGATCCCCATGGGGGAAGTTTGGGTGTTGAAACATCAATAGGCAGAGGACAGGTAGGTTAATTTAGACACTCAAGACCTTATAAATGTCCAAACATGTAACATCCTTTTTAAATAATACATTTGAACTTGTATTAGTCAAAAAACCTTATTTGAGATTATCAACAACCTTTATGTCTGAGTAATCTAATACTTGTTATTGTTAATGCTTACTGTAGAGGCCAAGAAAGGACATTTTGGCTTATTTAAACTGTTTAATTTCTGAGTATTGGTGATTGGTCCAAGCACACTATATCGTAACCTATGGAGGAGGTTAGGACATTAGTATTTAGAATAACTGAACAATTCCCTGACTATACTGTCACATCACTTGGTCAAGGCATTGTAGGTATGAGTGAGTTCAGCTCACTCAATCTTATAGACCTATTCAGAATAAGTATATTTTGAAGTTGCTAATTAATGAGTAGCCAATCATATACCACTAACACTGATGCATTTATTGGCATGCTTAGCGACAATGATATTACTCGATTGCAATGTTAACCCAAATTTAAAAGGCATGATGTTTCTGCGAATTTTGTTATCTAATGCATGCATAATACAAATTGGTCACTTCCAATTTTAAAAATGAACATTTTTCAACTCACTACACAGTGTGGGCAACCTTGAGTGACTTTTCATTGACTTTGTCAGCAGTCATGCGATGTGTTTGCCACACTCTAATTGTAGACCAAAGAAAAATTCCAGAGCCTGACAAAAGTCTGCAAGCACCTGTCAATTAGTTAGGTATCATAAGGCCAACCAACTGAACTCCTCTCCCTACCTGTCTTAAGTGAAGTCAACTGTGAATTTTCTGAATGCTGTATAATTTGCATAAAATTACATTTTAATGACAACTGTCCGTAGGTTGGGTGAGTTTAAATTAAAATAACTCAACTTACAACCTTTCTCTTTTTCTCTCTATTACTCGTTCACTCTCTCATATATATACTGTACAGACAAGTACACACACAAACACATACACACACACACACAGTGAGTTTAACGTACTGTAGCTCCCCGATAATCTACAGCAAATGATTCTAATAGCTGTCAGCAATTAAGGGTATCCCATCTGAGTCATTAATTGATGATCCTGTTGAGAAAATCCAAGCCCTGAGTAGCATTGGCATTTTTCTTGAATGCCTAGATCGCCCACGTGTAGCACACAGCATGGAACAACCTTACAGTACTGAAGCATAAGAGTGTGGAGAAAATGCATAGAGAAAGCTGATCTGAGAGGATCTCTATTCCATGCTCGTCTCATTTTCAACTTTAAAGTACAGGTATCATGTTTACCAACTAGCCATTGTTCATTTCAGACAGAACAACATCGCTCGAAACAAAAATATCTTTATAAAGGTGCTTTCTGATCACAGAGGCTTGCTAAGTTTTGATTCTTTTACTGCCTAAAACTCCGCTCTGTTAACCTTTGAAATGAAGTGGTAGCCATGTTATTGTCAATCTTTCTGCTCTCAAAAGAGACATATGAAACCATAAGTTTTGGTTCAACAGAGCAATGCACCTATTATTACTGATGACATTCTTTACAATAAGATTAATAGTAAATACTCATGTAACCAGAGAATTCTGACAAAGGCGCATATAGACTGATGGAAAAAATAAACAACTGTTGAAGATTGAGCTCCTTTTGACAAAAATTCCATCTGTATCACATATAATTCCGTATGCATTCCAAACATATTTCCATATATATACATATATATATATATACACACACACATATATATATATGCATACATACATATACACACACACATACATATATATGATATATGAAATATATCATATATATGTGTGTGTGTGTATATATATATATATATATAGAGAGAGAGAGAGAGAGAGAGAGAGAGAGAGAGAGAGAGAGAGAGAGAGAGAGAGAGAGAAATACCGATTGAAAAAGTAACTGAATCGTTACAATAGTTGTCTTGATACTCCAGTTCTGTGTGACTTGAATGATTACAGAGTGATTCAAAATGGAAAACTCTGTTTGCCGATCGGTGTGTGATGATGCAACTTTTCCACACTCACACCATGTCCCTTTCACAGTCTGATGGCATGTTAATCATATGCATGGCATTTTCTTGTATAATGGAGCATAAATGACTAAGTGACAGTGAGTGTAAAAATAAGCAATAACAGGCAGGAGAATGGATATACCAATGGAATAAAACATCACCAGTCACTAGTCAATTAGGCTGATCCAACATAAGTAACATGAAGGAACCCAGTCCACCATCAATATAATTATTGTTTATTATTTTATTATCATATATATACATATATATATATATATATATATATATATATTATATATTATATTTATTATTATTATTATTATTATTATTATTATTATTATTATTATTATTATTATCTGTGACTCAGTGAATGCAAACTTTTTTTTAATTTAGGCCGGCTAAAGATACAGAATTTTATAACTGTACAGCTATATTTTACTTTAAAAAAAAAGTTAAATGGGGTTTAAAAAAAAAAAACAAAGCAAATGATTTTAATGACACACCTTAACGGTGGTGTTTAAAAAAAGTATACCCATGCAGTATAGAATACATTACAAAAAAAGACAAAAATATCCTGTGTTGATTTTATTGGCACATTTGAGTATGCATAACAAATTACTAAAAGTTAACAATTTCAATTGTCAGCATTATGAATCATGCCACTTTTCTTTTAGTCTGGGGTGAGAAATGTATTAACAGAGAACAAAGTTTTCTATTTCATATTAAAAGCCGTAAACGCCAGCCAATTTGTGTCCTTTTAGTTCATAAAGGGGTGTTTAATTGCAAAAATACATTTGCGGATTGGGGTCCCAAAGTTTTCCTGTTCTATGGAATTAGGGAGGTATTGAATATGTGTCTGGCCATCATAGTTGCCTACTGAGGTTGCTGCACTTGCAACACACTTCATTTAAGTTACACAGTAAACCAGCCAATGGCTTGTAGGGAGATAATAGCAGATGCAGCTTGAGCTGAGGAATAGAGAGCCACAGCTGGAGCCTCATTTGGATTCATTGTAATGATAACAAGGATATACATGCATACTTGATTTATATGTTGGATATAAGTTTTTTAATTATACATACACACGTTTAGGCAATGGCTTATGTTGTTTTCCCTTGACAACTTGTATTTAAGTGGCTTTTTAGAACATGGATAAAGTACTGTAATGTAGATACATAATCTGTCTTTTAAAGTATGCAGGTGTAAAAGAGAAGACACACTAAGCCAAAAAAAGCAGTGGAGTGAGAGAAAATGAGGAGCCAGGAAACATGTGTGCACATGTGTGGGTGAAGCGGAATGCAGCAGCATAGATATATTCATCCATCATTGTGAATGCGTGGGAGAAGAAAAAACAATTAATACGCATTGTAATTAACTTAATTCATTTTCATTCTTTCCCCTGAGCGATTCACCAGTTATTTATTGTTTTGTTTGGTCCATGCTACAGGGCACATTAAAATTCCCTCAAAAATACTTTAAATCTTTTGAAGAAATAAATAGATGAATAAAAGTAGTTTGAGAACTCTTTATAATATCTAGATTTTTGGGCTTGTTTTTAGATGGCAAATGGCATTTACATTCCTTTTGAAGTGGTTTTATTATTTCAGACTTTATGTTATATTCAAATATGTGAGTAACTGTCTCTCCAATTGAGCCTGGACTGCCCAGTGCAAGTGTGTGTAAAATGTTCGATTCCAGGCTTTTTTCCAACCAAAATGTGAAAGGATAATAACAAGAGTTTAATATTTTTAGTTTTGCTAAAGGATACAAATTGAATTGGATAATACTTTATTGATCCCACGAGGGGAAATTCATGTGTTACAGTAACAGTTGAGCTGCTGCAACAGGCTGCCGTCTTCCAGCACCATTCTCCTGTTTTGGAAAGCTCATTGTAGGAATAGTTATAAGTTGTGTGATAATATAACTTGTAGTGTTTGCCATTTTAGACAGCTTGAGTTTTCAAAAAGAAATTCAAGTAATTTGAATGCATTTGCCTTGCTGTCTATGCACCTCAGAAATTGAGAGTTTTGTGTGGGGCTGATGCACACAAAGATATACCATTCCAAATTTACAATAAATTACTTATTATTATCATTGATTATATTAAGATATAATGATCCTTGAATACAAAATACCAGAAAAGGATGTCCTTTTTTTGTATACAAAGCAAAATGCCCATGATAAATTACCACTGCAGTTCAGTGTCTATATACAGGCCTGAATATGAAGAAGTTATATGAGAAGTGTGGGTGTTTATGTATTCTGTGTTTCCAAAGTTCTCTTCCACTAGCTTGTTAAACTCCAACTGTAGCTATATTTTAATCCTTCTCCAGTTCCACGGTAAAAACTGGGACATTGTAAAGGTTGAAGCTAGTTGACAAGATCATCACTATTTGCAAATACTGCTGAAGAACATGACAGAAGCATTGATGCTATTGCAAAGAAACCATAATTAAACATTTTGCAGTTTTGTTTCTAGATTGCGGCTTAATACACATGGAGTTCAGATGAGCATCACTAATCTGGCTTTTCTTGTAAAAATTCACATTAATATCGTGAAAGGGGGGATGAAATATACTATGCTACTGCTGATGTGATCAGGAAAGTGTTTGTTTTACAGTGAAGCTCTCTCAGATGCGGAGTTTGCATCATAATTAATGTTTTCCAAGCATAATATCCATGGTAATGTAAAACCTCACTTACATGTACCCATAGCTATGCCGAATTGTAATTGTATGCTAGATTAGAACTTAAAAATTGGTGGAGCAGAAGGTAGGACCAGGAAATTTCCGCTCACTGACTCCCCAAAATTTTAAAAATCAATTAAATCAACTGCTACTCCCATGCCCACACACATCCATAGTAAAAGTACACATTGAATTTAATCCTTTACTGTTGGTACATAGCCAGAGGTATGTGTGTCGGGTAGTATTCTACAAATTGACCATCAATCGGTGTCCAATGAAAACTTCTCAAGAAAAAGCAGATTTTTTTTGTTTCTTTTTTATATCTCATATATATACATATATATATATATATATATATATATATATATATTTAGATAGATAGATAGATAGATAGATAGATAGATAGATAGATAGATAGATAGATAGATAGATAGATAGATATTGATATAAAAGATTTGAAAAAAAATCTATGTATTTATTTATTTGTTTATTTATTTATTTATTTATTTATTTATTCATTCATTTTCGTGGTTCTGACAAGAACCAAGTGATATGGGGATACACTATTTTAAGGCACACATCAGCTTCAGTAAGCCAAAGCTTAGACATGGTAGAGCATAGACTGAGGTTTCTATAAAGAAGAGACCCATTTGATCACAGTATAGTAACAGTTGTCAAAAAAACGTAGCACTCTATGTGATATTAACTTGGAACATTTGGGAACTTATTCAAAAATCCCAACTCTTGCTGGCAATACATTTAAGAAATTCACATAGAATTCACATGTTGAAAAATCTTTGCTAACCCTGTTTGTTATTAACTAAGTGCTGCAGCTGGGCATGGACCAGGTGGAGTTCATCTGAAGGGTCTACCAACAGTTGAATATAATGAGATAGTGAGCTACAACCTCACCATGGATCTGTAAAATTCCTTCTGCATTTGATAACAAATGGCATGAAACCAAATGTTATGGTGTCCAGCTTTTATTTTTCTAAGCCATTTCACCTAAATCCATTTGGCACTGGAAATGTGATTTAAGTGAAATCTTTTTTTTCCATTTGTTTATTTATTTACTGGCAGATTGGTTGATTTTCAGAATAGTTGTTAATCTCGCAAGAGTTTGGAGCACAGTCAAACCAGTCTACTTTTTTTTGTTACATTCCTCTTGCAATATCAATGGGGATCCCCATAATTTGGGCCTCCCCGTGAGTTATCCTGTACAAGTATATTGTCTGTACAACTGTGTCTCAGTTATAGCGAAACTGTCCTCCAGCCAGTCTTCTGTCTTGGCTCTGTATGATCCATTAACTATCTGTATGGGTCTGTTTATCAATAGGCGGATATTCTCCTACATGCTCAGTGTAACCAGCCAAATCCACATAAGCTCATTATTAGAGGTAGAACAGCACTCCTGGCTCTAGAGCTGAGCAGCCCTTTGCTGAGCTTCCAATTGCTCCTCGTGCAAGGCTGAGCTGGACCCATCCCAGGCTTTCTAAGACTATTGTCGCGAATCATTCTACCAGAGGAACAGAGGCAGACAGTGAGTAAAAAAAAAAGAAACCTTTGAGGCATTGGCAAAGGGGGTTATTGGTTAAGAAACAAAAAGAATGTGCAAGACAGATTGAGAAAACAGAAAATAGAAAGTAGATTTTAAAGGAGGTGTGGACAAAAACTAAAAATCTAAAGACAAATTTTGAAAGGAAATACATAATTCAAAAGAAATATTATAAATGCTTCTGATGCATGATGGCTACTGCAGTATTGTCAGAATTGAATCAGGGACCTTCTTGCTGTGAGTTCGAAGCACTAGCCAATACAGACATATTCTGAATAGGATCTGATTAATGAAGATATGTGTACAAATGTTAACTTTATATGAATTGATTGAGTAGTGGAGCCTAATTGTCAGAGACTACTTTTATTTTGCCAAAAGATTTGGGGCTAAAATTTGGTAGGAGTTATCACTATTTATTTACTTATTCATTTATTTATTTATTTATTTATTAGACAGGGACAGTGCAATTGAACATTGCCACCCATAGGTAGCCAATGTTAAAGTACATGGGGCTTTTAGCTACAAGCTAATTTGCGACACGCGTCCCTGGTTAGGCTTTTAAAGTTGGGGTTGTATCCTGTTAAATTGTGAATGCTTTATTTAAGACCGGTTGTAACCAACAGCATTGGCATAAGGGAAATTTACTGCAGAAAGGCCAACAAGTGCTGGCACAACTCGGTTTCCGAATTGTCCGTGGAATTGTCCACCATCTGCAGGTTAATTGGAACACGATTTGAGTTTGAATACCTTGATGTTGACTTTGAATTATTCTTAAACTACAATGTACCTTCTGTTGAGGTGAGCCTGCCCTCGGCTGATCAGGCCTTGGATCGTATCCTAGACCATTAGTCTTCACTCCACTACAAGTTGGGATGCTATCAATGTAAATTCACACAGAATGAAGCCTGAGGCATTCATCTTCACATGGCACCACTGTCTAATGGCTGTCTATATCAGTGTTGCTGCTGGGAGGACTCAGCTGTTAAGAACATTTGGGAGTTTGCACCATCTGCTGAATATAATCAACTCTTAAGAATTAATTTTCATGCTAGACACTTGTAACTGACACCAGTTAAAGTAGATTCAAAATATGTATCATACAAAATGTCTTAACTTTTCTTTTAAGACTGCTGAAACAACAGTTACCAATAAAAGACATACTGGCTTTCTATAAAATGCAAACATTGAAACATGGGCTACCACAATGTGGTATGGTTCCAAGATATTTTTTTGAGAACTGGAGGGTTTCGTTGTAGTTGCTTTGAGGCAGTTATGTTACATTTTCACAGTGCATAACCATCATTTATGATTTTGACATAAGCTAGCTAATCAAATCAATGTATTAGTTCCTATTGAAAGATATTCCTCAAACATTTATTTTAGACCAGAAAAATGTTGAAATCTCTCAGGCCAAGGCAGAAATCTTCTGCCTTACATAGTCTGGAAACAGATCACGGACTCATTTCCGGGTGAACCTGCTGAGAATTACATCCATTATACGTATCAGAACCTCAAAAAAGTTAGTATGAAAAAAGTTAATTAATATTGTGGAAATTAATATTATCACATTTCAAAGAGCCTTAAGAGGAGAGAATATGAGCAGATGAATAACACAAAGGCACCATAACTTTTTTTTCCTAATTTTTATGGGGAGAGACTTTGGGGATGGGGACTATGTCCCAAATGGATTGCATTTCAAATGTGCTCTCCATTAGTAGCTACAGTATTTTCTCAGTTGGTCATTTTCTAAGTTGCTTTGTCTGAAGTAACATTCCTGGAATTGAATCCCAAGAATTTTCTGCAACTTTACAGAAAACGCAAGTATTTCCTAACTAGTCTCTCTGCTTTTTTGAAATTATAGTTTAAGAGCTCTTGTTCAAAACACAAGACTAATTTTTGGGTGGACCACCAGTTTGCACCAGTTTTGGTGCAAACTCTTTGCATCCTCTCACCAGGCATAGCATTTATTCCAAATGAGTTTTTTTGGTGTTCTTGTGATATTATACCTTAACATGGCCGGATAATGAAAGCTGTGGAACACGTTTGTTTTCCATTCATAGTGTATATCACAGGCATTGTCTGACTTTCTTTCTGCTTTTGTCTAATATTGTTATTGATGATAAGATCAGACAGGATGATGATATTCACAGAGGTTGGATTTTCTTCCTTGTATTGGCTTTCCAGATTGGTGTGGCCAAGGGTAATATAAGTTAAATCAGTATTCCCTAAAGAAGCTCACCAGTCGAACACATCCACAACACATAATGTCCATTGCTTAAATGTGATGTTGCTTCCATATGTCTATGTGTGAGCTCCAATAGCTGAGCAAAGCATATTGTTCACTAAATCTTTGGAAGTATTGTTAGAACTGTGCATTTTACATAGAAGTCACATTATTGAACCACTGGAATTTGACAGATGAGATTTTGAAATAGTACTTAATGTTGTGAGAGTGAATTGTTTGCATACATGGATTTACAATATCAATCCAATACTATCTTTCTCACCATTTTCTATGTCCCATATTGTTTCCACAAACTGTAATCTAAGTGGTAGCAAAAACAAACTTGGGGACAGTTATGGATCTGAGGTTTTGTTACTGAAAATTATGATCTATTAAGTGATGCAGTGGTGGTACTGAATTCCCAAGTGTCTGGATTAAGATACATTTCGATGAAGGTCACGAATGTTCACAGTCTACACACACTAGCAATACCTGGACCCGTTGGGTATTAAACTGTACAAGTACAGAGATTGGATTCTTGCAGTGCAGAATTGAACTCAAAAATGAACAGCAACATCACATAACTCTAAACAGAGAGATGAGGAAGTTTGTATGTACATTTTAAAGAATATATATTCCTTTAAGAAAGGTCAACACAACAATGTATAAAGTACTGCAAAACACAGTAGTTATAAATGACCACATCCAACAAAATCAGAAATACAGCAGACAGTATTCTGAAATATAATGAAGTGCCCATACATAATTAACAGCTGGGAGCAAAATGAGAATATACTCATTATCTTGCTCATATGTTTTATTAATGCTCCTCCATATCTGTCATATCACTGTTATCTGTGCCGTAAAGCGCTACATTATTCACTGCAATGAATATCATTAAGAGATTTTTAACATTTTAAGAGAAGGCTGCAGACTAGGGCTCCTCGTCTCTTCTTTCTTGGCCAGCATTTTTGTTCGACGGGTAGCGTAACTGTCAGTTGACCAAAAATTGCATTTCAAGTAACAAATTTCCTAACAAGACCTTATGAGCCACAGTTTGGTAATCACTATGTATTGTATCCTCTCCTCTGTTTTCCCTTAGGAACACTTTACACCCGAGTGCAAATTCAAAGAGTCAGTGTTCGAGAATTATTATGTGACATACTCCTCAATGATATACCGTCAGCAGCAGTCAGGCAGGGGCTGGTACCTGGGTCTGAACAAGGAAGGAGAAATCATGAAAGGGAACCATGTCAAGAAGAACAAGCCAGCAGCCCACTTCCTTCCAAAACCTCTAAAAGGTGAGTCTGCTGTAAATCCCTAGTTTGCATCTGGCTACGCTCTCAGCCAGAAGCTACGCTTTCCTTCACGCAAGACCTAAAGGCCCTCTTACTATACAACTTGTTCGAAAGCTGTCTGAATCATTTGTCAGTAACATTTTATAGTTGTCAACTGCAAGCCAGCTGTGCAGCTCAGTTTTTGTCCACTATTATTGTGAGTGCAGCAGAGGCTAAGGTCCCATTGAACACCGAGTCTCACGTCACAGATCTGTGCTGTGGCAGCACAGACCATTTCTGTGGCAGTTAATCTGTCTGTGATGTCAAAATATGTGGTCTGGGTTCTGTTATTTAAAGGTTGACATCCATCATGCAATTTGTCGTGTGTGCAGAGGAAGGTGGATGGCTTTTATTTTGTAAATTACAAAAATCAAACAGAAACTCACCAATGAAACACGCAGGCAAACACAAGATAAAGCAACAGGTAAAGCAGAACAGACAGCTGACAGACATACAAACTGAACAAGTACACATCAAGAGACAGATGCAGGATGTTAATGGATACCCAGGATAGCAAAAGAAAACTAAAAACACATAAATTAATTAAAGTTATATGGATTGAATCATGAAGTTAAAGAAGATTTGAATACTTGAAAAAATGGATAAAAATGTAAATTAGTTATAACTTTCATTCACTGTGACACGATTGAAAATCGTCACTGTTTGGAATTAAGATTAGAATTCTTGGTTCTATGGTTACATAGTTGCAGAGCCATGGCACTGACAGGGAAGTTTGTCTCACTACTCATCTTTCCCAAAAATTTGGACGGAATTTCTCAGAAATAAAAAAAAAATGATTAGGAGTGTTTTCTTTTACTTATTTTTGAGAACTAAACTAGTTTTGCCTGAAAATGGGTAAACACTTCATTCATATGTGTCTAAATGAGAGGAAGGGGAGACTTAGATATAATTCACACTGTCACCCTGAGCATCTTTCTAGCACTAAATTATATGGTTTCACGACTTCCCAGTCAAGAGAGCAAGTCCATTGCCAAACAATTACAGTAAATTTAGTTTGAAGCATCCTTGAAGAACCACATCCTGGCTGTGTATGTGGTAATTAAGAGGAAAGGATTATGGGGGTGAGAGAGATGGACAAAGACCGAACCAAGAAAATAAAATATTACAGCTTACATCAGATATAAGGTAGAGATTTACTCTTAGCCCAGACGTGGGATGAAAAGAGAGAGCTCATATTACTTCATAAAAAATTAACTTTTTCCACCAGACCATTCAAAAATATTGGTAAAATAACAGTACATTTTCTTGAGACCGTCAGGTATCAAAAATTCTAACCATCATTGTCAAAGGCCATATGATAATGTCATTTCAAGGCATAAACTCAGGTGCTTTCATCATGATATACATTTTCCTGCTTTTCTTCCATTTTATGATAATTTACAGCGCGCAACATGTCCAATATTTTGATGCACGAAGGACTGAATTTATTATCTTACTTGTTTTTTTTGCTGTCAAATAAAAATCTTCCACCATGGATGGGCATGATCTTCTTTATAGTATGATTTCAAAGGAAAGTTAGATTATAAAAGAATACTTCTCTCTTGACCTCACATTTGAAAAGCAATTAAACTAAGTAATATAGTATATGTCCATGTCAAACAATCACTGCAGTGCATAGTTTAATGACCTTTTTCAAAGGATGCCCATACTGCTCTACCCCTTTTCCAGTCTCACGTGGATCTCCCCTCTTGGATCACGATAATAGCCTTTCACTTAACTTTAACTGACAGTTTAGGATCTCAAATATACTTTCAAGCAATAGCCAGGGAACGATTGCCTTGGTTTATTCAATACAAAAGGAATGTAAAAGAGAAAATCAAAAAATCTTCAAAAAAACTTCAGTATTTCATGTACTGTATATTAACTATCAGGCAAAATATCAGTAGCATTATAATTTATGTTAAAAAAAGAATAATAAATGCACAAATGTGCATTGTGCAAATGCAAAGTGAAGAAACATGGGATGAGGGGTCCTGTGCATCAGAGGAAGCTTTACATTATCCCCTAACCCCCAAAAAGTTTATTGAATTTTTTTGCACATTTTAATTTCAAACATGTCACCACATTTGGGAAGCGCTTTGCAAGGGAGGACAAGAGAGGAAAGTAAAGAAAAGATGTGCTTCAGTGGTTCAGAATAATTCTGTTGAAGGGATGTTACAGGGCACCAATTAGGAAGCTGTCTCTACACTGACAATGGCCTCTCTTCCAGCCATTACTCATACCTCCTCTGGATAGAGGCAGAGTCTCTGTCTACAGTCTCTAATTCTGTCTAAAGTATACAATTTCATCGAACATCTTTCCAACCTAATCAGAGACTCACATTTTTTTTTGTCTTGATGTATGCCACAAAGACATTGGGGGAGGATAAACATGACAAGATGAATGTTTGTTACAAAGAATTGATATTGAGGAGTGGTAATAGCCTCCTCAGGTCATTCATAAACAATTATAATTATATAATACAGTATATCTATACCATCAACAGGCTGACAGTTTAATCTAGCCATTGATTGATGAGTTTACACAGGGATGTTCCCTGGAATGTTGCTCTAAAAAAATGCTGGTCTAAGTGAACTGTTTGAAGGACTGAGTTTGCTGTTTCAGTCTCAGAATCCCTTGGGGAGGAACATCAAATAGCATTCTCGGCAGAAGGATGTTGACAACATCCTGAAACCATATACTGTGAACCTCAGATTACTGATATTTCTTTTTGAGTTGCTGCTGGGATGCAAATTGGGCCAGTGCTGCATACACAGCAAAGCCAAAGCACAAGCAACTCCTGAATTTATAATGGCATGCTGTGAGTATAGTTTTTCCTTTTTTTTTTCTCTCAGTTCAGCATCAGCCTGATCTGCAATCTTGCAGCTCTGCAATTTTCAGATAATTCTGATAAAAAATTCCAAGTCAGAGCAGTATCCCTTACTGATCACCAAATCAGAGGAGTCCTGTCTAGCTGTATTCTAAGAATTGAGACTAATTGTGCATCTGAAAGTGAAATCCTTGGCTGGAGGCATTTTTTGTCTATGTCCGTCAGTGCCTGATTTTCTACAATGTCTTCATCAGCTTCTTTTCCTTTATTATATGAAATTTTGTACAAATATAATATTGAGATTTTTGGGGGGGTCAAAAGCCACCATCTCTTTGACCTTACAAAATAGGTTTCACTTTAGTCAAAAAATGTACACTGTAATTATTATGCATTTTCATGTAAATTACCAATATGATGAATTTAGAATGTTCAAAAGCAACATAGCCATTTATCATATTTGGCTATATTCAATAGCCAAATAACCCAAAAAATCAACACCACTGTTATGTCTTCATGTTCACTGAAACCAGTTTTCCAGCTATTTCATTGCTTCAAACTCTTTATCAGTCTGGACAGATCATCATTATCATCATTAGTTTCCAAGTGTTTGTAAGTTGTGGCTGCAGGGTCTGCGAGTCTGAACAGATTATGTAAACTGCAAATGCTTGTCACAAAGCGGAATTTCTACTTTGAATTTCTGTCTGATGCATTGAAAAAAGTTTTTTTGTAATACAGATTTGTGTTTTGTTTCCACAGTGGCAATGTACAGAGAGCCGTCCCTCCATGACTTGACAGAGTTCTCCCGCTCTGGCAGTGGCACGCCCACAAAGAGTCGGAGTGCCTCAGCTGTGCTTAATGGTGGCAAAGCTGTGAGCCAGAATGAGTCAACGTAGCCCTGCCTTGGGCTGAACCATGAAACCTTACCTCCAGCAGAGCGTGAATACAAGCAGACCTTCTCTTCGATCAGCGGTTTTGGGGCTAGCTGCAACCTACCACAGACAAACACCTAGACATCCTCAATAAAAGACAATTAGCAATTATTCAGATAAAACTATGGTTTCCATCACATTTGCATCACTACTAAGTAAAACAAAATAGATTTTTCACATTTGTTTATTATCTTGATAACACTCTTTTGCTTGTGGTTAAATACCAACTCATAATTAGTTCATTTTATTTACTTATTTATTTTGAGATCACAGACACCAAGTACTTGTGCATCTGTCAAGACTGGGCCAGGAAGTAAGTAGGCATTCAGGGCAACCAGCAGTGGTGCTGTCTACAAGGCTACAGTGGTACAGTGCAGGCCCTGATCTCTGTCTCATCCCTGCTTCTGTGAATACAAAGCCTATAAACTCCCTGGCATGGCACAGCCTGGTGCTGCTGGGACTGTGTCCAGCCAGATGGTAGCTCTTCTGCGTCCTCATGCACACGCTCAGAGATTGAGCTCTCTAGCATGGGAAAATGAAGCCTATGTTCAGCTGATCTGAAGGTACAGTGTGGCTCTTGCATTTTTCTTTTCCTTCTGATGCCACAGCTGCACCTTGATTTTTGTAAATTTTCTGAATTAGCTGAGAGCTTTTTATTTTGTTACTGTTTTTTTTTTTGCCCCTTCTTGTTCTCTTCCCTTATCATTGTTCAGTATTTTGCATTTCTGTTGCTGTTGTACCACTGAAAAGGGTTTAAGGAAACCAAAGACTGAACGAAAGAGTGTCCCTTTAAGCTGACAAAATCCAAGCCAATATAAAGAAAAGGCTGGATTTCTTTTTTCCTTTGTACATTTTGAAATGACAGAGCAAGGATTGTGTGTGAGTAGTGCAACTCTGGAAAAGAAAGTGAATTTAAACACTCTTGAATGGCAGCATTGATGTTGTCCATTTTGCTGATATGCGTAACGGCTAAGGTATGGAGCGACTATTCAGTGTTCCCATTCCCTTCTGTTTCTACTGTACCATGTTTGTCTCTTGTCCTTGTGATCTGTTTCCTCTCTCTGTGCTTGTGTCATAATTCAACTCTCTCATCATCAATTTTTGTCAACTTCTACTGACTGATACAGTTCACCATAGAAATATGGTGAAACCCCCTTCCCAGGATGCTTGTTATGTGTTTCAGTAACTTATTGTGGTGAAAATATTTTCTATATTTAAAAATGGATACTGTGGACTTTTAGGTGGCTTAACATTTTATAGGACTTGTCATATTTGTAAAAGTGAAAAAGAGTTCAAAATTTAACATGTCTGTTGAGATTCTGAGTCATCCAGGTCATGGCTATTCATTTATAAATCTTGTTGTATCAAATGGACTTGCTTATATCTTGAAGACATTTCTCCTCTTATTAAAAATGCTATGTGCAAACTGTGGGGTGTTTCAGGTATTTAAACCCTAGGAGGGTGGATCCTCAAGAAACATGTGACTCCTGGACTCGTCCAGTCAAGAGTGAAAGGAGTCATTGATACCTTGAGTCTGGTCACCTGAGCATGTTTTTGAGGAATATCATAAGGGTCACCTGTGAGTTGTTGACAGACCCTGTCGTCAACTGAGTTCTTAGGTTTACACAATCCAAAAGGTAAGTAAATGTTAATCTGCCTTGGAAGTGATTTAAGAACCTAATTGTATGTGAATGAAAGGTTGTGTTGAAGACAGTGTTCTGCTAAGCAAGAGTCATTCTAGTTTAAAAAAATAAAAATAACTGAGCCTACTGTCAAACCATCTTTCTGCCAAGATGCAGGCATTCCTCCCTTAAAGAGATTGTCCTTTAGATGTAGCTGGATCACCAAGTCCTGACCTGGAAGTAATCTGTCCTGTGTCAGGTCATTTTTTGTGCTGTGGTTTGTTTGGCTTCCCCATTGTATAGATCTGTAAATTTGTCGCTACATTGGACAGCGTACACCTTGTTTTCAGGCTTGTGTTCAGGTGTTGTGTCCTTATGGTGCACAAGCTTCTGCCTTAGGATATTACTGGGCTTGATGTATGAAGGGGTTATTTTTTTTCCTTTTTACATTTTCGGAAGCACCTGCAATATATAGTATGATGGTTTTATTGCATTTCCTGCTGCCTTCCTCCCTCTCTTTGCTGTTTCTAATCAGGTTCCAATCAATATCAGTGTTCAGGTGTACCTTTGCTGTATGCCATACATTCCATTAACGGCAATTTGTATCCTGTATTAATCATACGTGAAAACTTAATGTTGTTCATTGTGTTGATCTAATCTCGGAAAGCTCAATAAGGTGACCATTGAATCTTGTCATGAGTGATAATCACTCTTTTCACCTCTTACTCAATTGGTCCATGAGTCCCATGTGACTCGAGGGTCATCTCCATTTAAGAATCTAAATACCTGAAGCTCCCCACTGTCAGTTAAAAGTGAAGATGTTTTTTGGATGACAGGTGAAGTAGCTTCAAGAAATTAAACAAGTGCAGTTGCCACAATGAGATTTACTGCTGAATTCCAAATTGAACATTTTCCCTTTCTTGCACAGGGCATGTACAAACACAATTATGTACAAGAGGACCCTTTTTGTGGGCTACGTACTCTTCCCTCAAGCTACATAACTTTAGGGAGTCTTTCTTTTCTTGATTTCCTCTGGAGGTGGTTTGTATTAAGTGAACCTATCTGTTGCATGGGAGAAAGCAGGGAATTCTGGTCTAGAGCTGCATGATGTAGGCTATGTGTACTTAACCCATGTTGGATCATGTATTCCAAACTACCAGGCTGAATCTGATAAAACAACATACAGGCAGACATTGTGGCTGTCTGATGACTTCCAGTTGTTTATTATTTGTTGTATACACAAAAATGCACTGAATAAAATGTTTATATTAAGATATGCTTTTAAAATGTGTCGGACTTTCTCCTTTGTCCATTTAATGGCTTTTTTTATTTAACAAAATAAATGCATTTTAATGTAGTAAAATAGGTTTTACTTAGCAGGAGCTCTTCATTCTACCTTACATTTGGAGTTCATTAAAAACGCAATCATGCCCAAAGAATCTCATTGTGATACCTTTTTCATTGGCTGAGTGGAATCTATAATCCATCCTAATAAATCTTGATTCATTTCTTTTTTTGGTTCATTTGGAAGAGGCTAGTCATAAATGTGTGGGTTTTCCCATTATGATGAGATATATCTACATTGATAGAGCTCTGATTACATTCAACTTTTTTGAGATGAGAAATGGGAAAAAAAAAAAACAAGTATAGTTTTCTGCATGGAATTAAATATGGAAGTACATTTCTTTACAGTTCTGGGTTATCAGTCACTGTGTAGAGAGCTTGTAATGAATGTTATCACAAGTGCTTATGAAGTCAGTTGAAAGGAGTTAAGGTCAGCCCCCTATACCTCATTGTATGCGTCGTCTTGAAACAGGCATTGTCTTGAAAATGTTTTTTGTTGTTACAAATTTCCGCTCTTTATGATTGAAATGAGAGGGTGATAAAAAGGGTTTTAAAATGTGACAAGCACTGTAAGACAAGTCAAAGTGACAAAGCAACAGCTAAGAGACCGGAAAAAGACAGGAAGGAAGCAGAAAAAATATTTATTGCAGATTGAAATAGTACTTCGAAAATTCAGGCATATTTGCCAGAATATAGCAACTCAGTCTACAGAATTAAGTTTTCAGAAAAAGGACACGCAAAGAGTACGGTCGTTTTGAGATGATCATTTTCAACAACTTCTATCTAGCCTCAGGTTGCACTTAAATATAACACAAATGAGAAGAAATTGCTTATGTAATACAAATAAAGAATATTTTTATCAAATCCTCTCCATCAAAGTGCTGTAAAACTGAGAAGAAATAAGAGTAGGCCAACATCAAATAAAAAATCATTATCTAATCTGTCTATGCTATGGGGTCAGAGGTTTCCAGTTATATAATTACATTTCTCTGGATCGTTTTAAATCATGAACGATCCATATTAAATAAGAATTTCATATAAAAAGTCTGTAACGTCCTTGTTAGTTTTTCTTTTGTTTCGAGGAAAAAGAACCTTGCATGAAAATACTTGTCATCGAAATTTAAAATGTCGGTTGTTCGACTAAAGCGCTGTCATGTTGCCGTGAGCCAAATAAAAATAGCTTTGCTAGGCTGACCAGATTGGCCCATGTTCCAATCTATCAGTTCCAATGCTGACAACATTTCTGGGTAAAAAAGGAAGCATCCCCTTTTTAACATTTGTATCACTCAAAATTGACAATCGTTTCAAATACCTCCTGTTCCCACTAATATTTACACTCCCTATGTCACACCCTAACCTATTAATCCTACTAACAGGCACATTCCCTTACAGCTATGACTAAACCAGAGGATTTAGATATAGATCAAACACTTGTTCATTTTTATGTAGACAAAAACAGCAGTAATTTTACAAACTAAAAAAATACATCACGTTTATCCCTTTTATTATGTCACTAAACAATAAATTAGAGAAAAGACATTGATGAGTGTACATCAGTGCAAAAGACTTGCTCTTCCTGCTTGGAGTGTGAGATATAGTATAAGCTTGGCCTTGACTGCCTCATTAAGTCTATTGCCAGCAGAGACAGCAGAACTAATAGAGCTCTGCAATATAGCTCCTGATATGAGCTACTTCATCTTTCATGTAGTTTGACATCCCCTACTTTCTTAATTTCCTTTTGCCTATCACCAGTACCTTGCTCATTTGCATGGAGAAGTCCAGTTCGTTAAAGGAAGTCTGCCCTTTTTGTTCAGAAATAGTGATTTGAGCAGCCACTCTCCCACTGTGGCATCTCTTTCTTCTGGTACTCACCCTCTATCACTTACTGACCAATCAGTTATTTTATGCCCTCGCTCTCTGGAAGACGAATGCCCCCCCGCCCACCATAAACATTTTAGGTCATTGTAATATAATAAAAAGATTAAGTTAGTGAAATACCAATGGCTATGATGTTAAGATATCATAAAAATAGACCTTTAAACCTGTTCAAAATATGCTCTGTTATAAAGTGGTTGAATAGGAAAACATGTTTTATAATACAAAGCTCCCTGGTTAATTTTCACTCAGTTTTGTAGTTTTCATATCAGTTCCTATTGTGCCAATAATATACAGATAGGACTAGATTCACATTAATACTTAACCTTACACTGTTTATGTTATAGATGATATTCCAGAGCTGTCACAAGGCATGTTATTCTAGAAACAATGTAACGCCTTCCTGTCAAGAAGCCAAGGCAAGAAACCTCTCGTATTGTAAACAAGCTGGAATTTGCTCCTTGCTTCCTACACATAAATGACAAACTGAGTAATGTGATTCTTCTTAGACACAGTGATGCTGTTACAACTTCCGCAAGAAAACAAGGCAAGTACAGTGAATTGGATTCATTGTCTGAGAGCCTCCTACAAAGGGCAGCTGCAGCTCTTGTTTATTAACTTCTCTTTGAACAGGCCTTACCAGTCTCCTCCTTCTTCAGTTTTGACAATCTGGTCCTAATTCATTTATTTGCAGATGAGGAGGATGCATGCAATGTTTTGTATATTATCTATCCAAGTGTACATTGAGTTTTATAAACATGTTTCACACGTCCCCTTCCGGAAAAGAGGCCGTAATAACATGATGCTAAAATTAATTCATACATTACTGACAGTAGTAGCAAAAACACCTGCAGGGCTCATATGAAAAACAAAAAGGTTAACATTCTGACTAACATTCCTTCCCATTATGCTGATACAGAGACATATTTTGGGACAAAGAAACAGATAGAATAGAACAAAGTTTATTTCTTTGAACCCTGAAAGTCCCTAACCTCTTTATCCCTTAAACCCTTTGTGAGTTTTGAGACAAACTAGTCACCTGCTACTTATCGTACTCACAAGGGGTCTTCCATCTTCATTTCCCTCTTACCCGAGTTGGAAAAGGAAAGGTGGCGGTTTCATTCTCAAGAGATTACCCTGAGAAGAGTGCTTCTCACACCTCTTCTTATCGGTGCCACCAGCACATCAGAGCACCGAGGACAGGCAGGAAAGACAAGTAAGAAAAAACACATTGATAACATCCACCACAAATAGCAACAGCCACCAGTTAGACCCCAAAAGTGCCTCTGTGCTGTGCAGTCGAGGTACCGACGCTTGTTTATTATTCACGTTGCTGTTGGAAATGTGGACTCCTTGTCAGAGAGGAGTTCCAACTGGTTGATAAATCTAGAATATACTCATTACATTTAATGCAGAATGTATCAGTTGTAAACCTTTAAGAAATCAAAATGTTTGCTCTTAGCTGCAGTTTGAGGGTATTTGTATGCATGTGTACTGTTGTAAATATGTCCACATTTTTTACCCTTTGAATAGCAGAAATTCTACACACTCAATGATCCGAGATTTTCATTATAGTCACGTCCATTACATGGTACATTATTTGCTTGATTTTACTTTTTTTGATCATTTGTGTCACATTGAAGATGTCAGGATTACATTTTTATGTGCTGTTACTCTGACAAGCTGTTCTGTGGAAAAAAGAAAGTGCTTGTACCAAAAGTGGATAGAGCACCTGCAGATTGAAAGACAAGATCTGACTTGATGTTTAAGGCCTGTAGTTCCTCTTTCTGGGGCTTTGTCTGAAAATGATGAATATTTAAATACAGTACATTTTGTATACAATCTGCCAATTCATTTCAATATGAACCACTGGGATATTTAGTGAAAACAGATGTGCCCTTTTCTTGTGCATGATCACTGCTGACAGCATTTTAGTGTACTGAGGCATGTATTTTTCAAACTTTTCTTGTGATGACAGTACAAAACAAATGCTGGCATGGGGATGTTACATTTCAGAGGTGTGACACAAGCAAACAAAGCTAGACGGCGCTTACAGTGGATTGGACCTTAAGATGGCACAGAATGACATTGGCCTGAAAGCTTATTTTTTGACAAAAATAAGCAGATAAACATTAGCAGGGAAAATCAGCCAAAGGGTAGATGTAGCTTTGAGGGCAAACTCCATGAAAATCATGAAATACTCAAATTTTGCATGCATCATTGTGTCATTTTCTAGTTATAATCCAATGCAATAATTCCACTGTACTTGAAAACCAAATTATTCAGCTCTCGTAAAAGTACATATTGCAAAGCATTAAAGCATATCTGCAAAAGCTGCATTTCAGCTAAATCGAATTAAAACTATTTGCACATCTGCCATATGTCATGGATTTGAAGTACATATTGACATTCAAGATATTTTATCTGAGATCACATTTGCCGTCCTGCACAAGACCCATCATTATATTGACTATTATATAAATGCATGCAGAGTAAATACACTGGGGGAGGGGGGGGCAGGCTGATGCTGCATCATGTAAGCCTGAGAGGGTTATAGCCAAACAATGAGTGATCAAATATCACAGTCACAGGCAGGACAGATTATCATTATTATAATTTAGACAAAGAAGAAAAAACCCATTACTCTAATGAATAATCTCCAGTTAATAGCATGAAAGAACAGCTTTGGATGTGAATTATGGATAATGTCAGGAGTAAACAATAAATGTGATCCCTCCGCCAGCTGTTTTATTATTTATTCAGTTGAAAAACAATAGAAATAGCGTCCATTGGTACTTTTGGGGGGAAAAAAAGGACCTGAATAGTTTTAATGTTGTACGTAGACCAAGCTCCAGAAAGCCTATGTTGACTGTGGATCACAAGTCAAGTTACAGGTGTAACTGAATTTACATTAGATACTGGGGTCTATACATGCCAATGGAGAAGACTTTGAACAATGTTTTACACCCAAATAATCCACCAAGGTTAAGTTTGCTTAACACAGACAGATGTACAGTACACCCTCAAAACAACTCCATAGGCAAAGCTAATGAAATAGGCAAAGAAATATATTTCGCTTTGTTTGTGCCATACCCTGTTTTGAAGGTAAGATTTTTTGTCATTTTACTTTGCTTGAGGATTACAGGATCATAATCATTGGATCTGCTTTGATATTTTGAGCTCAAATAGTAACTGCTGATCATGGGCATACCCCCACTGTCCTTTCATCTGAATTGCACCTCTCCTCATCAATCAAAGAGAAAGATATTTCATCATAGATGTTCATAATGTAAGTATATTTCAGTCTTTGTGACATTTGAGAGGCTTGTCTGAACCACATTTATTTATTATCATTATTTTTTGTGTTCCCTCTTTGTAGCCATTTCTTGAAAAGACCCTGAGTATAACATGCACATTGCAGTTTATACAAACAGAGACATAAACTGCACATTGTCAACAACTTTGTTTTCCTAAAAGAGCCTTTGAAATCTAATTCATTAACGTGTTGTCCAAATTAACAGCATGCCATATTATGCAACACCATAGCACTTCAATAATGCTTTTATTGTCTGTTTCCCTATTTCATTATTGATTCCAGCTGGAATTGGTACAGTAACCTCCACTTATTTAAAAACAGTTCTGCAAAGCCAGTTCATTCCCTCCGGATGGGAGGAACTGCTTCGGTGTAGTATTCACTCCCCAAGCCTGAGTCACCCATGCTATCCGCGAATAACAAACATGTTTCACAAAGTCAAAATTTTTTTCCATGTTAGACCCACTCTTTACCATATGCCGTATTTAGCATCACATCATTGTCACCGAGGGTTGAAATGCATTTCAACTGGCATTCACTTTCATTCTGTCTGTCCATCTTCATTTTTAATAGCCACCCACTTCCCTTTTCATTCTGCAGCACTCTCACTTCTCTCTCCCCCTCCCCCGCTTGTTTCCATGTGCAGGAGGGAATCCCAACTCTCTCCTCACTGCAGTGGATGAGGTCAGCATTACGTAACAGGGAGAGAGCACACCAGACAGCAGGCACTCACCTCTGTTAGCTTACAGTCAAGCAATAAGGCGGGCAGTGCAAGGCAGGCAGGCAGGGGCCACATCAAATATTCATGAAGCTTCTGCAGCATAAATGCATTCTTCTCCAGTCCTGCAACCGCACAGTAGACAGCTTTTAGTCTGGAAACCAGTACGTGGGAAAGCATGTTGCCTCTAGTCTTTCATCTTGCGTAATTCACTCCTGTGGCTAATACCCTAAAAAAAAAAGTTAGAGCACACCGTATACTCACAGGGATACAAATAAAATAACAGACAGCTTGAAATCACATTTCTGCCTGTAGGAAATATGAGCAGTGTCATACTGAGCGTGGTGAAGTAACTGATCAGAGATCATGGAAATGGTTAAAATTACAATGAATGTGTCACTGGTAAATAATGTAAAAAAAAAAATCAAAAAGACAAATTCTATCGAAAGGAAAATGAAGAGGCACATTAATAAAAGTCTGACTTCATTGCAAGGAGCTGGCTTCCAGTAATTAATCAATAGAGCTGCCCTTATCATTTGGATGGAATTGTGTGATTTAGTGATGTGGTACTTGAGGAAAAAAAAACATGACATCTTTAATGGATGGTTTCAGTGATATGATTGAAAATAAAAGTAAAGGATTTAGGAATATGAGGCGCAAAGGACACACAAAGAATTAAAGGGTGGAGCTCCAAGTCTATGAAATGAAATCACCAGGAAAAAAAATGGCCAAATTGGCTAAACCCTGCAGGGTAGCCATAGGTTGACTGCTTGCAATAACTGAGGGTTTTGTGAAGACGGACTGGCGTAAGTAGTTATTAGGGGCTGCAGAAACTGGAAAATAACACAGTCTATTTCTATGACATATATATGCATTTGTTCCAGTAACTTGAATTATTCTGTAGGGTTTCTCACCAAGATATGCCCAATAATGACAGGCTATATGTTAAAGTTGCTTACACCAACCATTTCCACTAATACAGTAAATTCTGACAAAAATTTTAATTCACACAACACTATAATCTCTCTCCGTAGTCATGCATTCAGTGAAGGTATGCGACTGTAGAGAAGTCTTTGTGTTACTGTTGGCTGTGTCCATTCATTTAGTCACTTACCAAAAGCATTTCAACTGCAATATCATGCATGAATTAGTCAAATCAAATGCTATGAAATAACAATACAAGAGAGAGAGAAAAGAAGGCTAGAGAAGGCAACTCAAAGTACAAATTACTTACCACTGCGAATATCCCATTGCTTTCACCATTGGACTAAACTAGATTTGCCACAGTCTTAACTGTCTGCATAACTCAACCAGCCCATAACCTATTGACTATCCCTGTAAATTGCATTAGATGTGAGAGTGCAAATGGGAGTTTCTGTAAGAATTAAAATTAATTGTAATTGTAACTGTAATAACACTGGGTGATGTGATGTGATCTGAACGTTTGAACCCCCCCCCCCCCCCCCCCCCCCCCCCCCCCCCCCCCCCTCCCCTCGGCAAAAAAAAACACCCCCCCCCTTTTTTTTCATTGCCTTCCTTATTATATTTT
>CAAKHD010014184.1:332331-385970 GCA_901007705.1 Fistularia tabacaria
CATCCCCGTAAAATTCATTTAAAGTTGGGAGGGAAAAGGGGGTTTTTGTTAAAAATAAAAATAAATTTTAATTTTAATGTGAAAAAACCGGGGGGTTTGTTTTGGTTTGAAACTTTTGCCCCCCCCCCCCCCCCGCCCCGCCCCCCCTCACTACCTTCCTCTTAGAGAAAACACAAACTCCCTCATATTCTCTAGTTAGGTCCTGGCTTTATCTCTTGTGCACACTTTTTGCCATAGCTTTCTTGTCTTCTTGTGCTCTGTTATATCTTTTGTCTCTATCTCCATGTTAAGCAGAGGCACTGTAATCCAACAAATAAGAGTATCAATGTAGGGACAGCATTAGTTCAGTACAACACCTACCACTTTCTGATAATTTGGTGTTGATTCCATTTGCCAATAGTGGGACTTTCGGTTAGAGCAATGCACATAATGCACATGCTTTGGGAACTGTGGTTTGAACCCCAATTAACAGCTCAGCGACTGAGCTCAAATGAACCATGAGGTCGATATCTTGGCCAAGTGACTATCAGCTTTCAAAGTAGTGCTGGAGCCAGCAGCCCAGAGAGACCTATAAAGTTGCTTGGCATAGGCTATCATTACTCAATGAAACTTACTCTGCAACTACTACAATGCATAGATATGCCTCTTTAAATACTACTCAAATCTAATTGGCTATGAATATCCGTTGGGAGGAAGTTATCTCTCCTGTAGCTATCTGAGCCAACAGTGTCTCTTACACTTTTTGTGCACACTTTTTGCATTAAATTTTAGATTTTCTCTGCAGAGATGCTGAAATTAAGACCACATAGTTTCTTACTAAGAAAAAGAAACATTAGAAGACACTACCAAATATTTTGAGAGAGTATAATTTCAGACATTGTATTTTCCCTTATTCTTTTCTCTAAGAGAATTATCGACCCACATACAACCAAAAGATACCGGTCAGACTTTTAATTGAGATTGGAACTGATCCTGTCTTACAATCTGCAACTTTGCTTAAATATTTTGCAATTTTTTTCTGTTTATCTGAATATTATAAACTATGAATTACATGCATATCCACTGACTCCACAAGGAGTAGGATATCAACAACTATCTGGATGATAGTGCTTGAACCTACAGCAGCTTACTCTTGGAAGCAGAGAGTTTGGGTTGTTTCACCAATATGCAGAAGTGTCTGCCAGCCTCGCTGGGTTAGCTGGCAAGACAACCGCATCTTAGCTGCCCACTTTTTTTAAACAGGAACACATATTTTTGCAAACAAAAAATCATGAATGCAGGCAGACAGATATCTGAGAATGACCAATATTAATAGCTTCGTAAATTAGAAAAATACAAAATTGTACGGGAATAGGAATTATAAATGTGTACAAACAAAACATACATTAGAGAGTGAAGGATGTTCTGTGGATATTGTAGAATTAACAATTGAATTTCCCCGTTGTGTTATCAATGAATCTTATCTGATCTTATCTTATCTGATCTTACCTTATCTTAGAACAGCATATCATACACATAGATAATGATGATCTTAAACTAGAATATCATATTGCTGTGTGCACTGTCTTTTCAGAATTCTATTCATTTTACTGCTGTTGACACGCCCTGAGGAAGAATCAGGGAACTAACAGCAACCAATTTATGACTGACAGCTGTTGGCACAGCTCTGACACCACTGAATGACATGTGTTCAGATGTTTCTCCGATGAGTCAATGGTTACAAGTTTCTTCCATGGGCTGTCATGGCCTATGACTCATTGCAAGCAGTTTCTAAAAATGCAATAAAATTGCTCTGAGGTTTTTCACTGGCTTACAATTAATAATAAATAACCCATTAAAAGGACTGGCCAGAACTGGGTTGATCTGTTATTTAAATATGTATTATTAAATGAAACTTTAAATGTCCACATAAGCAGTATTGACTTCCAAGTCAAGGGCTTATATACATTATGATGACTATGTTATACAACCAACATTAATCTGACCGTCTTGAACTCACATTACTACAACTGCTACACACCTGCAACTTAGTATACTATCATGTAATAAATATGCTTGTGATAGTAGATGGCTACAGATTAAGCGTGGATTGATTTTAAAATATATTTTTTTTAATTTGTAGAAGTATTCTTACTATTCTTAAAATATAACAGAGCTGTGATTGATATTGTATCAAATATATTTTATTAACACCGTTTCAATAGGAACACAATGTGCACAAACATGCAAAGACTTCTTATATCAAAAGCTTAATTACTGAGTCCTTACATAGAGCATGTGTAATGAAAATCTCAGGCTTCCATATAAAACCTGTGTCATATACATCCTGCACAATCATCTGGATTTGAATATTATTATAGAGCTGCTCTATGAAGCTGTAAATTCATTATTTTGCACAGTGAATGTCAACTATAGGATATATTTCTAACTTCAGAGCATAATGCTGCAACTGTGGTTTTATTTGTTCGAATGCCCGCTGAGCAGGTAATGTGGAATAGCTGATGAGGTGCTGCTGGAGACTGGGTGTCCCTGAAGGTCTGAGTGATGCTAATCAATGTCTCAATAGGAGGTGGGGAGAACAATAATATGCTCATTGAATGGAAGGGATTCTCTCTCTCCGTGTTCACCTTAGGCAGAAAAACTGTAGTACTATCTATGCAAGGATGAAATTTGCTCTGTGTGTATGTGTGTGTCTACAAATGACGAAGCACAAACTCACACTTCGATGTTGTGAAGTGTTACACGGATGTGTTTGGTAGCAGTTAAGCGATAGCTGCAATCATATGATATGAAATTAAAAACATTGCATGACATAGGTATGGATCAGTACAGGTATGTAACTAGAAGATATTTCAAAATTACCGTTTTAATCCTTTGTGGTTGACATAAATAAAAAAAAAATGAACAAAAAAATGGAAGAGAAAAATGCAGGGAGACAGAAGAGTAGGGTCAGGCACGATGAGCTGCCCACAGAGGGGAGTCGGTTGCCATGGTTTCAGAGTCGTTGTGACTGGTGTTACTGGCCCCATGGGAGGCTGGCAGCTGGCTGCCTAACAGCAGCAGATGGAGAAACGCAGGTTTCCAAGAACGTGCAGGCACTATCCCTCGCCTACATGTGTCACATCATTCCCATCATCATTATCTCATGCTCACACAAGCGATGACGTGCGCCTGCAGAAGCTCACACACACACACACACACACACACACACACACACACACACACACACACACACACACACACACAAAGCCTTTATGTGGGGAGATATGACTGGCCTGTAGCAAGCTCTTAGTCTTTATGCAGTAGTGTTATCAACAACAGGTTACTTAGAACAAACCAGCAATTTTCCAACTTCTGCATGAGCAAGAAACTTTTTCAAATCTTAATGAAATTTGAATGGATGCTATACAAACCTGACTGTCGGAGTGAACAATAGAAAATCATTGATGATCATGTGTGCCACATTATTGGAAAATTGTTAACTGTGTTTTATAGAATTGTACTCAAAATCCCAATCTTTCTATCCAATCAGTTGTGCAATTCAAAAAACAAAGCTCAATAAATTATTTTATCAGCCAACAGAGAAGTTTTAAAAAGCACACTGATAAAATTCCTAGCATAGTATTTAAAAAACAAATTCAACAAACCACATCTCCCTTATTGTATGTTCCCAATGTAGCGCTGGGTTAAATGTATCTGCCATCATTGTATAGTAATGTGGACAGTCAGTAATTACTGCATGTCCATCAGCCTGTACATGCTTGCTTGTTTTTTGCTTCATGCTTGGTGTTATTTCATGGTTAAGAAACGGAGATAAGCAGAGGAGGCAGCTGAAAACAACCAGAGGATCACTGAACCCACGACTATGAACTTTAATAACTTCACAGACCTGTTTTCTCACCCTGGGTATGATAAGTCTAAACATAGCAAGGCAGCAAGAGATATGAAACACGGTCCTTCAGAATGCTCACAAAATACTGCAATTTCGGCTGATGGATCCAGGCAGAATAGTATCAAATGATTCGCACGAATTCAGGGTAAAATGACATTGCAGTTGTAGCAGGTGTAAACAAAAAATAGTTGAAGCACACAGTGGTATTGATATATTCCCAAAAATGTAATGCAATATTAGCAATATTTAGCCTGCAGTTGCCATGGAAACAATAATTAGATTTCAGCACGATGACACTGTTTCCAAATAGAGTGCAGAATTGCAATGCAGATTGATTGCTCCATTTTTATTATACTGTATATCAATGGCACTAACTTTGTTAGGAGTCAGCCTACAGTAAACCGTAATTTTTAGAAGAATGATGTCGAAGATAGAGAGGGAAAGAAATAGTGAGCAGGATGGAGGAAACAGAGCATTCATCAGATGAAACAGTTTTGTTTTCTTTTTTTTCCACGGTTTTAACAGCTCTGGCCTGGACAATCTCCCATAGATAAGTTACCATTCGGAAGATTATTTGGTCAGAGTGTTGCCTGTTAATATCAGCCAATTGATATTCATTCGATAATAATTTGAGTAGACAGGGGAAAAACACTCCTTAGCCTTTGTCTCTAGATGAACTTGCTTAAATGAAGGTACTGTGAAAGTGGTATAGGACTATTCACAAGGTACATCAAGACCCTTAAGTCATGCTCACAGCTACCATCACTTCATTTTTCTATTCACCATGTCAATGTTTCACTGAATCGCAAATCGCCATTTTGCTCCATATGCTGTGAGAGAACTGGCGTGACAGTGGAATCATGACCATTAGAGTAATTTGTTTCCTCTACCGGGCCAAAATGAGAATGAATCAGTGTTATTAATAATGAGATAGCCAGGTCCAAAAACAGTATTCCAATGACAGAGATTGAAGAGGCTAGTAATATAAAGCTGGGAACCTCATCACTGGCTGCGGATTCCTATAGGGTTCTGTGACACTGCAACTCACTCATTGGCAGTAAAAGAGAACTTTGTCTATATTTTCGGTAGGTGTTGCCCCATCGCTTTTTGATAATGAAATCATAGTTGGGAATTTTGCATGCAAAAGTTTTTATTTCTGGTGAAATGAAGTATAACTCCTGGGATCACTTCTTTTATTGAAATTTCCCCACTGTGGGATGATTAAAAGAATATTATATTCTGCTGTATTCTATTTTAGGGGGGCTAAAAGTTGGAATTTAAGTGTAACTAATAATCTAATATGTGAAATGTTTTTCTTAAACCAAATTGAATGGCTAACCATTGACTGATTTTAGGGGTTGTTATTCATCAATCTTCCAGGAATTTGAATGTGGCCCGTCTGAAAAAGATTGATACATTTATTTTACTTCTGTAACCTAGGTCTATAAAAGGATTCAATTAAAGAAAAATTCTCTGCAGTTAATTAACCCAGAGATTGAAAAAAAAACTGTCGCTATGTAAGTTCATGACACTTGTGGTACAAGTTACTCAATCAGCTGCCTCTTTGGTAAAGCTTACCTCTGCCATCAAGCTGTTTGTTTTCTGTCTATTCAAGCATATCTTAAAGGGATTGCTGACAACAAAACATTCTAGCATATGTAGAATAGCAGTGCTGTGTTACTGAGTCATGAGGTCATTATTGCCTATAATCACTCCAACACTTTTCGATGAATTTCAGAGAATATTAGGAACTGACAATGAAATAAAACAGGAAATGGGATAAGGAAATAATCTGGTATTTTGTAAGATACAAAGCTTTGTTTTCAGTACTTTTCATCATGCCTTTGAAATATTCAAATGGCCATCAGGTGTGTGCTTCCTGGATGATTCGTTGAATGCGTTCCTGTTTTAAAAACACACATACTGTGAGTTTTACATTCAAAGGGAAAGCTCTTATACTTGTATGTATACTGTTAACAAGGCCAATCATTTTGAGATCATGGAGGTTACTTCACTTGTTGACAAAACAGGGCATTTCCATGCATATATGAATTAACAAAAAACACTTGAGTGAATGAATTAGTGACATCAGTAATCCAAAAGGCACTTGTATGGTTGTATGCTTAGTGTGTGTGCATGTGTGTGAGAGAGAGTTTGTGTATCAGGCTGTCAGGACCGTCCTCCACTCCTAATGGTTTAATGAGCACCCTGTGGTGCCTCTCAAGCCCCCTGGAGTGGGGCACACTCAAAATGGGAGGGAGTACAAAGGGGCAGCCATGTCTCTTGAGGCAAGTCTCTTTGTAACCATAGGCCACTGCTGTGTGAACTGTTGCTGGCCTCATGGTGATTACCCTCCCAGGGGGGCTTGCATTGTGGACCCAGAGACTCAGGACTTCACCTTTACATACCCCCCTGGTGCGCCTCAGCAGGAGGGGCAAAAGCATCCCTGTTGATCACCCCATTTCAGCAGAAGAGCTCACTTTCAAAGCAATCCGTTCTGCATCAATAGACAGACACACTTGTATATATACACAAATACATACATGCATTCCAACATGATGACCTGGTTATAAAATGTAGATTGCTAGCACATTATGCTCACATACTGAGAGACAAGTACAGTATGCCGATTCATTCTCACTTATCTGCCCACTGTCTTCGGTGTTCCTAAAAAAAATAACAAAAATACCATACAACCTACTTTAACTGTGTGCTGAATGTTTTATTATTATTATTATTATTAGTAGTAGTAGTAGTAGTAGTAGTAGTAGTAGTAGTATTATGTATATCATTATCTCAATAAACCAACCTAAATTCTAATATGCTTTTGAGAAATTTGTAGGATAGAGCTGAAGAGCAGGTATACCCTTGCCCAGGTTAAGTTCCTGGATGGTAAAAAGTGAGCACCATAGTTGGTCTGATTCCAATGATCGGGGTCGTAATGAGGGGGCTAGTACCCACTGAGTAGTTCAGTGCCCACCTCTGGAACTTGCTGTCATGGAGACAGGTTGATTTCTCAAAATTAGTTTTATATTTGAACATATTTGAACTATTCATTGAGCATAATATGTATGGATAGAGAAAAAAAAGATAAAGCCATTTATTTTATGTGGAAAGCATTTTAAAAGGAGGTACTTCATGGTATAGTCTTGCGGAATATTTCTCTCCTCCCAAATTACAATGTTCATCAGACTGAACCATATACTGTAAAATAATTGAAATTTTGAGCAGCAGCAAACCTTCATTTCAGTTGTTGCTCAGAGTTCATTACATAGAGATGTTTTTGTCAAAATGTTTTGTTTGTAGATACTGTGGCATACTGGTTACCCAAATATTTTATTATTGTTATCTGGTACCCTCGACCTGAAAGTAGATGGCCCGCTTATGAAGCTCTTTTCTCACGTTCCAGTTCCAAAGAGCAAACTCCACCCAGAAAGGTCTCCTTTCGGCTTTAAACCAGGGTTCTTTGTGCTGTGACGCTGAAGCGCTAACCGCTGTGCCAGCCTGCCGCCCAACATTTATTGTTCAATTTGTCATTGTTATACTTTACTGTTGTGTTGAACCCTTGGTCTTGTGTAGAAAATATAGTAAGGGTATGACTCAACCAATTTGTTGAACAGCCTGACTGATGGGATAGTGTTCGAGAAACTATTAATGGTGACATACATCTTTACAAAAACCAAAAAATCAATCTTGAAAAAGGGTTTATTGACATGATCCCTATAGTTTTCCTACTTTTCTTGATTTCTCGATGAGGTTTTTTTCCTCCGCCTTCAGTTTGTTTGTGTTTGTCAGTCCTGAAAGTAGTTTATTTCCATCTCTTTATATGCTGGTGCTCGATTTTTCATCAGCCAATCATATGTCAACCACATAAGCCGGGGCTCCGCTCCGGTATTCCTGTAAGCATCTCCTCACAATCTGATTTGGCTTGACCTCAGTGTCACTTGACTCCTCAAATAGAATAGCATAGTTATGCCTTTATTAGCAAAGTCCATCTCTTGAAACAAATGAATAACCTATTTGTTTGTGTCACATATTTAGGTGAGAATTCTTGAAATCCTCTTGAGAAGTTGATTAATAATGTCACCACCACCACAGCTGATGACCGCAAGTTGTGGTTAGCAGCTGTTATCAGCATTTTTTTATTTCTCTTGCATGTTGGACAAAAAAACAGACTGCAGGTGCCTTTTAACATAGAGACAAGATGCATACTTTTGTAGTTGATAAATGATTATATGGGATAGCATATAGATGATTAAAGCAGATTGTGTTACAAAAATCAGAAATTGTGTACACAGTGGCCATGGCTAAAACAAAAAAAATTAAAAATTAAAAAAATGGTCTCTTGATTAGACAGCCCGCAATCGATTTTAGACACTTTTAGGTTTTTAGTGTCAGAACACCTAAGTCTGCCTCTCGGGTTGCTGCAAAATTTTAACTGAGCAGGTGGTCCTACAGCTGTTGTTAGAAAGGGGAAAGGTCGGTCTACTTTAAGGACATATTAATTTCTTCAATATCATCTATAATTGGAGATAACTGATTGATTGACATTTCTTACTGATGTCAGCAACATAATTCACAATCATCAGACTTTGATGATGCTCTTTTTGGTCAAAAATATCACTTAATGTCATATTTACATCTAGCTTGAACTCGCAGAACACCAACGCATGGAGACCAGAAATCCTAATCTCTCATTGGATGGTAAAGAATTTTAAGGCATAGCAGGTGGACCATTATGCATTACAGCGATTAATAAGTTCAAGCAAATCTCAAATTCACCCTTATTTTGCAGAAACTATTCCATTTATCATACCCCACACAGAGCGAAGTATCACAGCTAAGATATGAAGAAGGATATGGCTGATAAACTGAAAACTCCATACTCATCTTTCTTCTTAAACAACGGTGTAATAAATTGCATGCAGCACTTCCAATGCAGTCCCCTAAACAAGTATTGAACAGAAAGTCTTTTCGTGATCTGGTCAGCAATTTGCTCTTCAACAAACAATGTACAGTCCACAGGGTATCACTTCAGCAGATTTTTGGATTTTTAACCGCATTATGACTACATTGTACTTCACTACAAACTTGACAGCTTTGCAGGCCAGGTCATTTCAAGACACAGTAGATGGGCATCTTAGTTATAATTAATACAACTTTTAGAATAACAAAATGATATATAATTGAATTTCCATTAACTTGGATGATTTTAATTTGATTTCTTACTTTCAAAACTTAGTTAATGCAGATATGTATTAACCTTTCACGTCTGAAATAATAGCAGTGAGAGGAAACAGTGGATTGTAACACAATCAAAGTCCTTTACATTGAAAAGTAGGATTCAAAGGCTCCACCCTAGATGATGACTAAATACTAGTGTTTACATTGACAAATGTTTTTCCGCCTCAGACTCCAGAAGTTTGAATAGTTTTTCCCACTAGCACAGACATGTGAGTACAGGGTTTTTAATCTGAGTTTATATATTTCAAGTCTGCTTTGGACAGCAATAATAGAATGCCTAAAATGCATACGTCAATACAGCTAAATGAAATACATTATACCGCTACAAAAGACAGAAATGCACTGACAGGCACTGCATTGATGTGGTGCTTGTTTAGGCTGCTTATTTGGGCTTGCATATTATTAAATGTAAAAATACAAATTTGCTCAGCAATCATACTGCACCCCAATACTGTACTTGCAAAGAGATCACAGTTTTGCAGTATCCTTTTTTTCAGTGCCTGTTTACCATAAAGCAGCAATTTTACAAGGTATGTTGCCTTCTGCAGGAAAATGGCTATTAACTATTTATACCACTTCCATTACAGCCACAGAGTCCCTTCATGCTTTTCCCTACTTTTCTAACAGCTGTGCAAACTTGCCATAACGGTAAAGGTCAGAAGTGATTAAGATCACTTTTGGCATAGGTGTGTGTTGCTGCATAAGCTCCCTTTAAGTCACTTGCTCACTGTCACACCCAAAAAATAAAAAAAGACCAGCAGAAATTCAGATATTATATTGCACCCAATTTGATCAACCATCAAAAAGTAACAAGTTGCCAAAAGGGGGCCCAAATAATACTAAATTTAGGTTACACCTTTGGCATTAATGAGTTATGATTGCAGTTTCCCAAACGTGAGACTTTACAAGTCTCATGTTGTCATGAGACGTTATAAGTCATGCTTAGATTTTATACTCTGACAATTATTTTTACTCTGTATACTAAGGGAAAGGTTTTAGCTTACCAATTGTGAAAGATTTGTCAGCTGCTGACCTTTTTTCCAGATTTTAAAATTACTAAAAAACATCACAGGAGATGTTCCAATAGTGACAATATTACAGGAGAAATCGTGAGGATTCGTTTTTTTCATTAATGCTAAATAGAATGGAGGGTCCGTTTAAAAACCTTCACAGTAGGAATGTTTTTCTACGGCATTTCTTTTTCCAAAAGAAATCAAACCGCACACTGTGAAGAGATCAAGGGAGAATTGGAACGCAACAAAAACATGCGGTATGTAAATTTGTCATTCCTCATGGGGTCATTCAATATTTTATTAGATTGTAGTGGAAAAAAATCCCAAGTGCAGTGAAAATAAAATGTCTTATGGGGAAAGCTCAGATGGTACTTTACTTACTCCCCCCAAACCAACCTTATTTTCAACACACGGACTGAATTCTCGAAACCTACACATACAAATGTAAAAAGGAGATTATCCATCAAGCCATCAAATGGAAAAGATGCATGAATGTTAGAATAGGGCAACGTAATAAAAAATAAGTACTCTATATAATGATGCAGTATTTTTCAATCACAGTTCATATCAGTTTCTACTGCTTAAGTATGGAAAACATATCAGATAAACAAAAGCACTGCATTAAAAGGCTTTTCACAAGCATAAAAATATCCAAATTTGATATGGCTCAGAAATTCAGCCAATTATAATTATAATATATGAGAAATTATAAAGGTTTTATGAATATAATTTTTCATAGATTTTATATAACATTTAGCTATTTTAGACAGTCATTGTCCTTCTATAGCTAAAAAAGGGATGGATAGATTTCGGGATTATATCTGGGTTTCTGTATTTTTTTCAGTTTTTGTTAATTTTCAGAGAAAAATTCCCTGCCGACTGCTGATATTTCTGACTGCCAAGTCATTCTAGGCAATGTTCCATGACTTTGCACGGGATAAGTCTGTCTGCACAAGCAAATATTAATTAGGCAGTAATATATCACATTTTCCAATATGAACCAATTAACACAAAATACCACAGAATACAAGGCTTAAAAGGGGATTCATTTATTGCCGTTTATGAGCTGAAGCAGCATTAGACATTGTCAAAATCCATGATTTTTTTTCTTAGGTATTCCGTACAAGAGTTTATTTTCTATTGTACTTCTCTGTGTCTTCTTGGTATACGCAGTGCGTCCAGGTGAATCCCCATAGCAATGAAGGCTTCCCGAGGCACTGAGGAAGACTTAAATTTAATTAATGTCTATTAATAATTATATTATCCAACCTTTCGCTGCCTAATGGTACTCTAGAGATATGACTTGGAGACTGCCACCCTCCCTCTTTGCACTGAAAATTGAGCCTCCCACTTTGTGGCGGCAGAGCAGTATATCTTTGTCTTTTTGACATTTTACTAAAGGTTTCTCATTGGTTTCAGAATAACTCGGTGTAAGAAATATCCACCATTTAATCAGGCAAGCACTTACCACGACTGCACTGTAGTAGTCAAGTTGTTGTTGTCCAAAATACAACTTCCACTGTGCTAGGCAAAGGTAAATATTTTTCACACGCATCACATAGCTGCATTCCCACTGCACCGTATATTTTAAGCAGCAGGGTAATGAGAAAGGAGGGTAAAAATAAAGGGTCACTTGTGGATGCTATAGTACCGTACCATACATTAAATGCCAACAATAGTATATATCTGGTGGAGACCTAATTGGGTTGTGTTATGGATGAATTTGGTCGCTGAGGCTGTTATCATTAATTCAGGTCAATCTGGACAACCTGCGCAGTAACTGAGGAGCAAGAGTAGGAGCCTCTGAGAAGGATGCTGATCCTGTGGGAGGATCCTACGACAAAGGGGATGGGGCAGAGTGGAAAACTCCAAGTGTTTGGTCTGGTCAGTCAAAAGGAGCAAACATTATGTGACTAAGAACTGTTTAGAAGTTTTGATCCATGAAAAGACTCAGGCATTGGGAAACATTTTGCTCTTTCCAATGATGTATGTGAGGCTGTAGAAATAATTTTTTCATCTGTCTTTGTGAAACTACATTAAATGGTGCCTTGTGCTATGTGAATGGCCAACAAGCTGACAACTATGCTCAGATAAAGAGAAAGAGTGTGGTAGTTAAAATAGGAATAGTGAAATAGCAAATTTTGAAAAAAATCAGAATAAGGGATGGAGACTGTTAAGATAGATTTTCTACGCAGTATACGTGCAGGCATAAATGTCATATGGAATATTTTATTAAAAAATACTGATGTGATAAAGGCATAATTATGGCCTTTTTTACAGAGAAGACATAATTCTGACCAAAAAATATCCCAAATAAGATCCCACAACAAGAACGGTAACCATATGTTCATGTAGTTTCTCGAGCACATAAAGCTTTTATCAGCCGAATATGTAAAGCTACTTTGTTTTACAACATTTTACCAGATGCGGAAATCATGATTTAGATGTCATTGGAATCATTAACAAAAGAGGCTGCCACATTTTGACATGAGAAGTTTCCACTGTTATTCTGATAGTTTTTTTTGGCTTTCTCCATTTTCAACATACACCTCTATCTCCACAAGGAATGATTCTGTATTTATATATGTGACTGATAGTTTTGATTTACACTCACTCTTGTTAATGTTAAACAGTGAGATACCTGACCATAAAATAACCCCAATGTAGTTCTCATTTTATGGATGGAGATTAATGGTGCTGTTACTGGCTTTAAAGTTGCACAGGAGATGTAGCAGGGGTGTGTGTCAGTGTTGTCTGCTCCTCAATGACACATCAGAGGGCAGTCTTTTCAGTCTCTTCCTCCATCTGGCCAAACTAAGTTGTTGCACCATCGATGAGCCTTTGCTTACAGTTTTACACAAGCAGAGGGGGCATAAAATGCTTGACTTCCTTCCTTGCAGATTGGTATTCACTTTTCTTCTGTCTCATTGCTTCCTTCACATGATTTACAATCTCAGTCATGTCACCCATGGCCTTAACCTAACCTCTGACAGCACTTAACCTCAACCCCACCACTCTCAGGAACACTCAATATCATAATCAGACACAGTCAGTCCTATAAAACCAACTCCAAGGAAAGCAAATGTGTCATAAAATCTGCCACGTGTAAAAGTGTTGAGGCATAAACCGTAGTTTCTTTTAGCAGTAGATTATAAAGAGAAGTTAGTTAAAGTAGCCTGTTTTCACATTTGTCAACAGAAAATATGCATTTGGCATTTTCACAAACAGCAAGAGGGAGAGTCTCCCCCACAACAGCATCAGAAGCTCATTTTACTTGAGCCAGATGGCAGTTGGCTATGCTACTAGATTGGGAAGATATTTTCATCAGTCAATAGAAAGTAAACAAAACCATATCAGTGTTTCTCAACGAAGTGAGAAAACTTGGGCCAGGAAATCAGCAGAGGTCCTTTTTTCAAGGACTTTTTTCTCTTCCCACACATGAAGGCAGGTCTTATCCTTGAGTTTTGACTTAAATTATTTGTCAATTGTTCAATTAATGCTATGATCCAATGACAGAATGGCTCTCATTAAAAAAGATGTCATCAAAATGTCATTACAACTTGTCAGAAAAGACAGAACTGCCTTTCTCAGAACAAAAGCTATTCACCTCTTAAGAAAGTTGAAGAAATCTAAAGTTCCTGCTTTAGATGTATATTATAAAGCAAGTCCAAGAGGAACATCTAACCGTGCTGTGGATAACTGTTATATTCATTTTGTTTCTTTCATTTCAAACCAGGTATTTCTGTTGAGATCAGAAATCTATTTTACAAGGAAGATGTGGTCAAGGTAGCAGCCATCCAAAATCAAAGGGTACATAAAACATGTAAATCACACACAAATGAACAGTAAAACAGAATGACAGCTATTCAAGCACAGTGGCCTCTCAAGAAAAACAAAACATTCCTCCCTCACTGCATTCTTTATGATCCTCTCAAAATCTTTAATGGATATACATGGTTTTAGTTTAAGAGCTTTTGGAGATTTTTCAAAGGCCATGGTGCATGGAAGGAAAAAGCTGTTTTGCCAAAGTCTGTCAAAGCCCATGGACCATTCAACACCGACCACTTTGAGGTGCGCAGATGTTAAATACTAGAGCTGACAGAGAGAAGAGTATTGAGGGATTCTAGGAGTTTACCCAGCACAGGTTTTCAGATAACCATATTCCAGAATTGTCTTCTAAGAATGTCCAGCCAACTAAATCATAGAGAACGCAGTGGTGAGTGAGATATTTCACATTTAAAATGAAACGTAGAGAAGCGTGACACACAAAATCGAGTTCCATTTGACTATTCCTTCCTGACTTCCTTCACAATGGTTTCTGGTTAGGTAATCATAGCGCACTGGGTCTGTGGAGGCTGATAGCGTTGGATGTTAGGCTTTTAATTTAGATCTCCGAAAGAAAGCCTCTCCAGGGTCGGAAAAACAGTTCATACCTTCTTAATCAGAAATCTGTCTGATGGCATGTGTTTTATGCTTATGATATGTGCTCATTGATACTGAAGAAAATGAATCGGGAAATGTGTTTGTTCTTTAGGTTAAGAAAATGACCCCACGAACTTAGTGGAAAATAAAACCAAAAACAGTGAACATTTTGGAAATTCACACCCTTTAATGCAGGTGGAAAGCAGATACACTGACTTTTTCAATGTAGCTAGGCACTGTTAGACTTAGGAGAGAGAGATTCATTTGATTTGGAGTGTTTTAGTCGCAATGTAGATGACTGTCCACAACTATCTTACTTTATCCTGTGATATTTTCTAGTTAATTCCACTACTGACACCAGAGACATTTGGTGCTTGTAACATCTCTCTACACATACTGGATCTTAGAGGGACCCCAGAGTTATGTTACTAGGGTCATACCTTTATGGTTGGCTCAGTACAAACATCCTCCTCCTCCTCAGCCAACCGGCATGTTATCTTTTTGTACCAACATCCGGATTTTGCTTGGACACTTTTGGTGCATTAGGGGTCCACTGACATCCAACCACACTGCATATTAGTGCTTTCACAAAGTGGCTCATGAGGTTAGTCCTCTCAAGTCAAAATGTTCCTTGTAGAATTATGGCCAATCAGGCCGACCCATTTCACACGGACGTCCGCTTTAATGAGCCATTAGATCA
This sequence comes from Fistularia tabacaria, assembly GCA_901007705.1. NCBI lineage: Eukaryota > Metazoa > Chordata > Actinopteri > Syngnathiformes > Fistulariidae > Fistularia > Fistularia tabacaria. The sequence goes on from CAAKHD010014184.1 coordinate 347,603, forward strand.
CAAAAAGGCTTTTAAGGGATATTTCAGAATTCCGCAGTTTAAACCTCAAATACTCAAGTGAAAAAATGTTAAGAAACAAAAGAGCTCTAGGTCCCATGTGTGAAGCCAGAGCCTTAAAACTTTTGCACTTCTCAGTCTATTTTTACATTATATTTAGAATTTTTATCGCAGTCTGTCTCGATACAGTCATTCCTTAAAAAGATGTAAGTGCTGTGAGATGATAAGGGGACAGGGGTGCATATTACAAAAGTCCCTCAAGACTCTTGTCAAAATATTCTCACTTGTATTCTGTCACTGTCTGTTGCATGAGTGTTACAATAATGTGGCTACCACCAAAGAATAGTTGCTATTTGTTCTCTGAAGATAAAAAAAAATGGTCTGGTTATAAATACATCAAGAGATACTGGAAGTAATTATGGCTGCTATGACAGTTGTTTTGGGGGTTATTGCCTTGCACGTTGTGGATTTGATTTAATGAGCAATACTGTCATCTGCTGGTTAAACAACAAACTGAAAAATGACAGTGATGCAAATAGTACGGTTGAAATGCCATTTGACATACAAATACAGCACAGTAAAAAGGAAAAATCAAATGAAATACAAAAAAGGAATGTGACAATACCAATGAAATGTAGTATATTGTTGGATCATCAAAATCTCTTCCTCAACCATAACGCTGAAAGGTCTCAGTTTAATCAAATGTAACTGTTAAATTAGATTAAAGTATTTTTATTGTGAGTTAATTCATTGGCCAGACAAAGTGCTTGGAGTAGTTTGAAACCCATAGTCACAGTACCTAGTCTAAAGTGTTGTCGTCTGCTTTACTCGCTTCCTCTCGTCTCCTCTTCTTTCGTCTCTTCGACTCTCTTTACTAACCTCTAAACTGCACAACACTAACCTGATTTTCCACGCTCCCCAGTGAGAACTAAACTCCATACTGGCTTTGCTCCTCGATAAGCACAGAGAATGTAAGACTCTTTGATGTAGCAAATGCAATCCGGCAAAGAGACACACCCTACTGGCTGGAGGTGCCATGCCACTTCCTTGCATTATAGAGATCTTCAGGCTCCACAAACCCAAAAACAAGCATATTAGTCAAATATCATAAATGATTGTCAGTGTATTTAGATACCACATTGGTCTTAAACGTTGAACAGTTTGCATTCCATCCAAGTTTGCCTGAGGATTAGTCCTGTCTTACACAGCATCCTTCAGCTTTTCTGGTGGGGCTGAGGTTTCTGCAGGAAGCTATGGAAAAGAGATCAGCTTAACAATACAGCCATTTATCTTCTCCTGCTAACCTACATTAAATTGAATACGCACAGGAAAGCTTAATATATGTGAAAACTGTGGGAGATTAAACAGTGGCAATTAATAGGAATAGGCAAGATTACAAATGCATGTATCGATGTGTCCTGGATCACAGGAGGTCTTTTGCTATACATACATAACCCCCATCCCACATCCACACCCTCCCCTTGGCCATACCCCCTACTGGGAAATGTCTCACCATGGTCTCAATAAGGAAGTCTCTTCCTTTCTGTATCACCACTCTGCAGTCAAATTAATTCTTCATCACTTCTGGAGATATCCTCATTGGTGGATAAAACCCTAAATCAGGGACTTATGCCACATGGTAAAATGCTCGTTCTTGGATCTTGTTCTCTTGGAGATTATAAGTGGCATTAAGGTAAGGTTGATTAGCTTTTAATACTTTCCATTTAATACTGATCTGTTGCTTTTATCTTTGATTTCACACAGTGTGTGTCTAAAGTTTATCAATGAAACATGAGATAACTGATGACAGCGCCAGATCAAATGCATACCAGGAAATGCATTCACGCTGAGCGTCTCAGCACCCTTATCTCCACGCCAGACGAGTAAACATGTGAATGGGAAGACACATATAAAGTTGCACACACTTGAAAAAAGCAAATGCAATAACTCAGGAAGCAACATAATGATGATTACTTAATTCTGTCTGAATCCAGATGTAATGGATATGTGCGCAGATCGAGGGGAAGGAAGTCGGGAAGGGAGTGAACAGCAAGGCGGCAACCCTTTTATGTCACCTCTTTCTCACCATGTTCCATCATTTCGTCAGCTGTGCCCTCAAAATACAGTTTTCACCTCAGATCCACTCCAGACTCCTCTTCAAGTACAATATGTTGAGTGCAGGGTTACGTTGGTGTGAAAATAGGACTCCCTCTTGTGGTCAAAGACAGACACCTACATGCTTAAAAGTTTCTTTTTCATGTTTTCTTTTGGCATTCTATCTAAGGCAGCTGAGATTTGTATCTCTTGATTAACTTGTGTCATTCAGCCTTTAAATGTATTATCAGTGTCCATAACGATCCACTCATGCTATTGATCCTCATAAAATCTGTCTCAGATTTTTGTGTATACACAACTCTGTGTATGGATTATGATTTTTCCCAAGCAAAGGGTGTCAAGTACACGGCAAGTTGCATTTATTAAAATTATGTTTGGACCGTAGGAATTTTGTATTTTCTGTGTTTTCTTCCAGTACAAATCAATATTTTTGTGTGACTTGTATTTTTGTTTGTTCACTGGAATACTTTGTATTAGACATTTCATTAAGCAAACATTACAGGGATTTCAGAAAGGGGGGCGTACAGTGCTCACAAAGAAGTCTGTTTCACATTATTTTCTGTATTCTGACTTACGACCAAATACAGATGAACTCTGAGGGGATGATACCATTTGCAATTGTAATTTATTTGTTGTTGGCTAATTGTGTTTTTCTTTTGCCTGGGCTTGGAACAATTGTTTTTCACACTGCTGTGCTGTTTGAGAGGTTCCTGCACTCAGTGTGTTTTTTAGGAGATAAATCAGATGCTTAACAACTTAGGAAAGCAGGCCTGGCCCTCTCTGTTCATCAGGCTCCATCCTTAATTACATAATGAGATGAATTAATTGACTCTATTAATCCAGGTGACCATCTGTTGGTCAGTCCCAGTCCAGACAGTGTCCCGTGATTGTGTAAGCCGGTCCTCAACCAACCTTCCGTGCGAAGCGTCACGTGCAGTCTATTACACTGTAGTAGACCTGTCTCCTAAGAGAGGCCTTTAAAATCACAGAGCAGGCCATCTGACGTGGATTTTTTTTCTTCTCACTTTGCTGATTTGAAGGAAAATGGAGGTGTAAAACTGCACAAACAACACTGTCAGAAAGACCGTGGCTGAGTGTGCCTGAGCACTCTCCCATACAAATGCCTTTTTACAGCTTAACTGTCATGCCATAAAAGACAAGGAACAAAGCAGCAACTTTGTGTCGTGTCATTTCTGAATAGACAAAGCAGTTACTTTTTTTTCTGGAAACTCTTTATTTTTGTCTCTCTTCTCCACCACCCCTGCTTCTCCCTCTCTTTCTTACTCCAGGGGCCTTAAGCTGCTATAAACTTTAATACATAGTGTTCAAATAGATGCTGCTTAGAGCTTTGCACACATACTCAGCAAGCTGGGAACAAAGACGTACCTTCACTTTCTATCAGGCCTTTCAACTTAAAATCAGGAGTCACTATCTCTTACCAACATAAGCACCCTGAATTGAAATAAAGGGACTTTTTGCAGCATATTAAATGGCCAAATAATTTCAATAATACGTCTTTTTAATACGGCAGACTGGATAGCAAGTAGACTAACTGTTGACGTACAAAAACATGTTGTAGTCACAAAATAGTTATTCTGTGTGGAGGCAACTTGGCAAGATTTTCTGGAAAATCCCTGGTGATGCTTGTCTACAGGAGAGGATTAGAGGGGTTTTAGTGTAAATATAAAAGATCTGTTTACTCTGTGCTACTTGAAGCTGTCTGGTTTCATGACTTTACGTAGAGATGACAATGTGACAGAAATTTGCATTTATTCATATTTGAGGTTACGGATGGTAAAAGAAAATTTATATGAGCATTTTAAACACATTGCAGATGAATGAATTGATGTCTATATTATTCATTAATTTGAGGCATTACTTCTTGACAAGTCTCACTGTTTAAACGTCAGAAACATGTGCATCTTGCCCACTAGAGGGAAGCACACAGCCTCTTTCAGCATCTTCCTCTGGCAGGGGCCTCAGCTGGTGTAGTGCTCTCAGTTGGTACAATCGAAAGCTGTGTGTGCTGAAGATGTAATTCTAGATTTAATGTCTGAAAAAACATACAAGGGCCATTTCCTCTGTGGGCTATATGTTAATTCCATCTCTAAAATCTCCTGTTTGTTTTGTTTCTTTGCTTACTAAGATAATAAGGAGGAGGTTATGGAAAGTAGTTGAGGAAACTGGTGATTTTGTGGTTTGTGTTGTCACGTCTGTGGCTGTTGCACATGAAAGTTATGGCTACAAATACAAACCAGCATGCAAAGCCCATGCCGTGTTACGCTTTGGTAGCAAAATAAATCCTTTTCTTTTCAGGCCATATTAAGCAGGAGGCGTTCAAAACTCTAAATAGGAGGGAGAATAAAGACACAATGAGATGAGATGGGAAAAAAGAGACTTGATACTTTGTGCCAGATTTGTGGTACAGGCAGAGGGAAAAAGGGAGTGAGTGTTCTTCTAGTCTTAGCCCCATTTGAAACAGATGCTGTTTATAACCCAAAACCTTAATGGGGAGCTCTCTGGTCTGGTGCTGGCCTATGATCACGTTCCAGCCCTGCTCCAGTGCCCATCTTTTTTCTCTTGTACGGGGAAAAATGCCACAGGAGGAAAAAAAAAATCTCTCCCTCTCCTGTACCAGGGGCAGCTCCTCTGTGAAGCCCTAGATTTATCCAATCAAACCTGGCTCTCTGTGCTCACTTCAAATAGCCACCCCCCTCGACTTCAGCCCTGCACTAAAAGGAGCCCTCATCTTTCCTCTGACCACACAGCAATATGACCAAAGACATGCTTATTATTTTATAGACTGTGATCTCTGAGCACATGTAAAAGCATAACCTAAAAGTGTGGATTTTCAGGCTACACGTGATCCCGTAATAAAAATGCGCTCCACTGGCTGGCACTGCATCTCCAATGAGAACATCAGCACTATACCAGGTTATGAGAATGACGTGCTATTGATAAGGCCACTGTGTGCATATGCCATCAGTTTTCTGCATAAGGCAATTTTTTTTTTATGTTTAAGCACTTCACTAAAAACCAATTCAAGATTTATTTTATTTTTGATGAACCTCTTAATGTGCTTTTTCCTGGTGAGTGCAGAGGATCAAAGAAAAAGCGGCCCATATTTCATCATGCAAGAAATAACATAATATCCATTCCATTACAGACTATGTTGCCAAGATAATGACATATGATTGCCCATGTACATGCTATTTCAAGCACAGAATTAACTAGCATTTATTTTTGCCCACTGGACATAGTGAAAGAGAAACATTTCAAGAATTTGCATGTGAACTGCAAATGAATGAGGGAATCATAACAGTTCAATAAATATATGAACCTAATTGACTTTTTGTTTTTAATTATGAACAAGACAGAAAACCAATGTTGGGACACTTTGCCTCTGTGTGACAAGGAAAAATGTCCTCCATTTGTTAAAACAAAAGATTACAAGGGAAGAAATAATGTTGGTTAATTGAAGATGATGGTTAATTTTCAAAAAACTCAATTCGGACTTTGTAGTGCTACGATTTCTTTACTTTCATTTTTTTTTATCATGTACCATCCATCAATCATTGTTGAACTGGGCAAATATATTTCAAGAAATATTAAAATTCTCACAATACAGGTGTGAATAGTATATAACTTGGGTGATAAAAATAGTAGCTGGCTCTCGCTGCCAATAGTTTGCTGAGGAAAGATGATTTGAGTGGGGAAACAGTCATTGATTACTGTAAAAGGTGAGACTGTTCACTGCAAAAAAGGGGGGTGAGAGGTACAGACTTTTTGTAGTTTATAGAAATGATTGAAATCTGATTGTTTTTTGCAAAACAAGCCAATACACTCTGATTGAGCAAACACCTGCGGAACTTCTGACTCACATCAGTCCAAATTCTTGACTAAGCCTAACTTCCATACTGCTGTCATTGGTAGGCTGATAATTTCTGCATAAATGAGTAATTGTATGTCCTCTAGACCTTCATCAAAGATGAGGGGTGGGTGAGAACTGACATTCCACCCTGTATGTTACTGTCAAGCATTTTCTTTTCCAAGGAACGGAGACAAACAGAAATGTATTTGTAAAGGCACTGGTGGCGGAGCGAAAACATTTACTGTGCCAATGTTGGGTCCTGATTGAGGATTAAGAGGTATTTTGAGGTCATGCCTTAACTCCTGTGACACACAGACTCTGTTTTGATTTAATAAAATGTCTTTTTTTTTATTGCTGCACACTTTTTATTAGAAAAATATTGCACTGTTCAAACGTTTTGACACCCATATCCCCATAATTTACAATATAATTGATTATTTTTGCCCATGCATTAGCCTGGAATCACAGACCCCGGAGGTTCAGACATCTCTTTTCTCAACAGAGATCAAATGGAGCCAGCTAACCAACACATTGAATTCCCTTGCAGGAAAATTGGCCTGCATAAATATGGATTTTAATCACTGCCCAGTATTTATCTTTCTTCTCCACCCATCTTTTGATGTTGTTGTATTTTCAGGCTAAAATATGAGCAACATCTAAATCTGGATGTAAAAAGACGAACACTGTATTATCCCTATTTCCTTGCTTGTAATAATAGAAATCCTACATCTTTAGCATAAAGTATCTTAGTTCCTGATTAATACTCTGGGAATAATGGCCAAAGGGAAAACATCATAAGGACTCTACAGCCAAGTGTCTGTGATTGACTTTTCTCATGGACCCATGGCATAGACAAAGACTCAAAAGGGGGTCCAAGTGGAAAGGGCCTAAAAAATGTGCCCAGCAAGCTCCTTCAGTATCTTCCAGCCGGCTTTTGTGGCCCCAGCCACATTTCTTGAATTGTCAGTGACTCTCCAGCACCATCTATACACATCAGTCACAGGGGCTGTCTTATTTATTTTATCTGTTGTTCACCCTCCTTCTCTTTGTTTTTGTTTCTTTTCTCACTGTCAGGTATGTAAGCGGCCTGCCGGTTTTATAGAGCTCGCTGAATGGTCTTGATGGACCGGAGACTCAATGGACAGCATGTGACCCATCTGACCAAAGCTCCTTTATGTACCGCCTCTCTTTGTTGTTTTGTTTTTGTTTGTCTGTGAGAAAAGAGAGAAAAGACCACTTCATTGGGTAGGAGGTTACCAACTTGCTCAGTTAAGGCACTGGGGATTTCGTTCACCACAGTCAAACAAGGTAATAAATAATAACTTGTGACCTATGAAGTCTTAATGACTAATGTCAGTTTGGCAAATGTAAAATAAAAGATGGTCTTCAAGCTTGTTGAAACTGGTTGTGTTCGTAAGTTCACCAGGTTCTTAATTCTTTATCATAACCTCAGTTAGGACTTTTATCCCAATGATTGCTGGCAATCAGTAAAAAGCATCCGTTAGTGTAGTACGGCGAGGCAGCGGAGTAAAACAAGATTCATTATGAAGTGTGCAAGAAATGGTGCCTTCATGCCCCACTACACACATTTGCACAAGGGTGATTAACTGCCCCCCAAAGAGGAAATGCTGTGTTACTTAAGCTTTTGTGTTTCTGAGAGGGGAATGTTATGCTTCGCAGGGCTATGAGGTTCAGTTTGAAAGGAGACTGAACGAATGAACTCAGTGAATTGTATTTTAAAGAACCAGAAATGCAGTGTTGCCACAATAATGCAGCAAGAAGAAAAAATATGACCATCACTTTTTTTATTTGAATCTGCCGGGACAAAGTGCGTGGGCAGTTTAACTAAAGACAAAGAAAGATCACCCCCCCCCCACTACACCTGCAATTCAGTCCTAAATTTGCGTGACCTGGCAGGATGGGGATTTTGCTGAGTTGCCTTGTACAATAGCCTTTGAGAATTCACTGCCTCCATGCCCAACTGGGTCTCCTACACACCCACCCCCTGTCCTGAGGTCCCCTACAACTCTGCACCACTTCCTGTAATCATCCCCACATGTGGTGGTGGCATTTAGCCTCTTCTTCCATGGCACACATCATTAGGCCAAGCTTTAAGCACTTCTACCTTGCTCCAGGCCAAAGGGGAAACTTTCTTTATGGAGGTGGGAGGTAAAGGGGATGGTAGGAGGTGGGGTTTAATGAACCACCGACTGAATCATACCACCTAGAGAGGTTTGACAAGCTGTTGGAGCCATAGCGGCCTCAACATCACCAGCAGTAGCCCTTGTCCAGCTTCAGGGCTGGATTCACGTGAAGGGACTGTCTGTAGGAGTGTTGGGTGGCAAAGGTCAATCCAGTGAAAGCTGTAAATCCCAGAAGGGAACCAGCCTAAAGGTCAGCCAGTCATGGTGATTAGAAGAACCATCTACAATACTCGAGAGAATCGGGGGTGGCATGAAAATATCCCCACGGAAGCAGGGACGCACTATTGTTTTCCAAAATGGCACTTTAATGACCTGACTGCTATATTTTCAAGATAATAGAACTTCCTCTGAGGAGAATAGAACATTTAAGTTAACCTAGGAATAACAAGCAATTAGGGGTGACCTGGCTCAATGGTTTGGGGATGAGCCGAGTCACCCTTAAACCATATGAAAATCAAATATTGTGCTGTGCGTTTTCTTTTAAATTTGGTGTAAAGACTGGATGTGGTCTTGTGGCGAATCTCACTTGTGCACATATTGTCTCTCCTCCTTGAGCCCAAGGGCTGTTCCTAGACTTTTTACACAAACATTTTCAACAGGCAAACACTTCTAGCCTAATCTGATTTTTGAAAAAAGGCTTGAAGTGTTTTGATTCCCCTCACTATATATTTTGCTAGTTTTAGGCTTTTCTTTTGGCTTTTGTAACTTATTTACTGAAGAAATATACATATATATATTTGAACAAGAACAAGTAGCTGCATGTGACAAAAAATTCCCCACTCTTCTTACTGAACAAAATATTCTGTTACAATGTTTTAAATTGATAAATTGAAGGTTTGTCAAGAGCCAACAGTACAACAGATGTAAGTTTTCATGTGGAGATAGGAAACGCTTGGCTCCTCTAAGATATGAGCTCCCCCGAAAACATGATTTGTACTTTTACATTTTTTTTTTCATTTTATATTTTTTGAGGGGGGGGGGTCTCTGAAATATTGACAAGCGACTATTTTTGCTATGCATTTATTTTTCTGTATCTTCATCATCATGGATCATGAGGAATAAAATCAGGCTATTATTGATGTATGATTCATGCACAAGGGTGATTCATCACTAATTCACTTTAATAAAGATACTGGCATCCATGTCTTTCTTGCTATCCCCATTGAAGCCTGGTCAGTCATTTTAATTCACATGTTAAATCAAAAAAGTTTAAAGTCAGCTTTGGCTTCTTTCAACCATTTTTTTCTAAATGTTCGTATTTATATTCGTATTAAGAGGAATAGTTACTTATATTAGCCAAATAAAATGCTTTAGGAATGTTTTATCTGTCATTTCTTGACATGAAAAAGGGAGAATAAAAGACACAGAGTTCTTAGAGAAATTCACCACTTGTTGCACTCATTGTAGTTCTGTTTATTATCATCAGTCTTATACAGATTTTGTACTGCAATTCGGATTTTTTTCATCTGTATTATTGTCTTTCTGGAAACCACTGAAGAACCCATATTTCTACACTTTATTTCTGGAACTTGCGGTGTGTCAAACAATATCTATTCACCTGATTTTCTCTCTTATGTTATTGTTGGTCTTCTTCCTATCCATCACTCACACAACTAGTAGTTCCAAAATTAAGCTTTTGATTATATTCAGTACAGGTCCAATTAGTTTGTGTTTTTCTAAAGAAGGAGACATGTATTAGAGAAATAACATACAACAATATGTATCTATCTTTATTCCAAAAGGAAAACTTTAGACACATAAATTCAGAGTCTTTTTATGCATACCTCAACTTCTATCTTCATTCAATATAATTCTTTTATTTGAACATTTACAAAGAATGGCTCAAAATCAAAATTCTACAGATACGAGTCGTTGCTCAAAGGCAATGCCTCCTGTTTGAGTCAGTCTGCTTTTACTCCACCGAGAATATATTTTTACACAGCATCTTTGTATACAAACAATTCAATGAATGCAACACAAACACTTTGAGGTGCTCAGTGGAGTCTGGTCTTAGCCTTTTTTTCACAATAACTACAAGTACTCCAACCCCTATTTGGAAAGCCTATGCTTCACTTCACACTCCTACTATGACCTATCTCACCTCCAGACAAGTTAACTATGTCCCCAACTCACCCTTGATCCAAACTGAGAGAGGATGAGTGGTGTCCCACTTAAAACAAGCCCTTCGCAAAACAGAGGCGTAGCCATCACCTCCCCACATTCACAAATGCACGCTTAAATGAGGAGAAGTCAAAGACAGAACTTCTAATCACTTGCCTTTCCCTCCTTTTTAGTGAGGTCCATAAAGGACAGTACTCAATTTGAACTTAGGCCAAAGGCTGGGGAGGCGCACAAGGAGTTTTGGATGATCTCCACTTAGTAAGGCACGGGGTGAAAAGAGTGGTGTTTTGTTAGTTCTTGTGTAATGAACAACTTTCACAAGCATTTGGTCAAGAGGAATCGAGAGGTTCCAATCTTGAGCTCATACAATTCATACTGAACAGTGCTGGCATACACCCTTCTTGACTTTAAGAAATTAATAAAGTCATTAATACTCATATTATATAAACAATAAACAATTAAATTTTATCTTGCACATTTGTCTCATATTAGGCCCCCGAAGAACTGAGCTTCATCTTTCATGTAGCTGGTTAAAAGGAGTGAGAGTGGTGGCGTACAGAGGCTGAAAAGGACCGCCTCTGTTTGGTAATCGTTCCCTCTCAATCTTTTCATATGACCAGACCCTCATTCCATCCTTTTCACCACAAAAGAAAGAAAAAAAAAGTTTGTCAGTCCCCTGTCTCTTTAGTTGTGTGCTTTCTTCTCCATGCTCTTTCTAGTTTTATCCTAATCCCAGCCATGCATGAGTGATCAGTTGTGTCCTGTTGTTTCACTGTTCTGCTAGTTTCCAATCAGTAGGGTTCCTCCTTTGTTCCTTTTCTTTGCCAAACACAGAAAAGGTAAGGAGAGGAACGAGTAATGAAATCTCCTCTGTAGACTTAGGCCTTTGTATCCCTCATCAGCACTTTTAGATACAGCTCTGACTGTAATTAAGGCGGATTGTTGCTGTGATGCTGCTCTCTGTTGCTTTTCTTGTTGGTCTTTGGAGAGTTAGAGGAAGATTGCATCAAAGCTCATATCTGGAATCCAGCGATCACGGAAACTGCACTGTTTTGATGTATGAATCCAATAAAAAGATCACCACATATTAGAATCGAATCGAAAGCTCTTGCCTGACAGGCTAAGACACGACTGTTTTTGTCTTTGAGACAAAAACTGAGGGAGAAGCTTAAAATCTACCTGAAACCCAAAACAGAATTATGAATGCATTGTACGACAGGAAGCCACCCAGGGTTGCCCTTAAGAGGCCTCAGAAGGAACTTTGATCTGTCAGAAGAAGATAAAAGAAAAGAAAAATTAAACCTTTTAAACTTTGGCTCAAATTAAAATGTTGTTGAGTAGGATTAAGTCTCACTCACACTATCACTATTTTTTTCAATATTCGCATTTGCATGGGGAGAATTGCATAAATCTCCAGTCACGTGGTCCAGTGTGGAGTCTACTGCTCTGTGCTATTGCTATCGTGATTGTTATTAGCATGATCACGGCACTATTCTCCCATATGGGCTCAGTGGGGACAGAGGCTGAGGCCCGTTCAAAGGGACAGTCATTGTTACAGACTGATCTCTAATCTCTGTGGTTGTCTGTCCTAATTAAAAGACTTGTGGGTGTGTAGGGTGCCCGGGCCTCTGCTCTGCAGGAAATTATGATCGCAAACGTCTTCCTGTCGAGTTCTGTACTTGGAACTACAAAGTGATGTGGGCCGCCATTACCTGAATTGGCTGGAATCAGAGCAGACAGCCGCATCATCCTAGCTCTTAGTCTATCAGGGCCATGCACAAGTAGCCATTGTTGACGCCAAAAACAGGATTAAGGAGGGTCTTCAAGGGAATTGATTTTCATGTGAGAACAATAGTGGGGCGCAGAACACTGGGGCCTGGGTCTGAATCACACGGCCAAAGAGCTTTATGAAAAGGGGTGCGCCGCAAGCATTGAGATTAAAGCAATCAGGTTCTTTACCCCCACTCTTTTTTGGATAACCCTCCCCCTCCGCCCCCCCTATCCCTCTATCCTTGCCCTCTTGCAGCAGTAATTTTAGCCCAGATAATGCCCACAGACGAAAGCCTGTTCAAAAGAAAAAAAGACACAAGTTGTTTACTTTTCCTCACATTTCCTTTTACAATTTGGTATAACAAAGGTTCAAGAGCCGCGGAGGTATGTGAATCACTATACACACTGTCTGAGCTGATTCTGGACACTGTCAAAAGCTCCTGAGAGTCAGGCCAAAGGCTCATCTGTGTGTACAGAGAAAAACTGTGAAGAGTGGGTTTGTGGGATCGGAGACAACATGGTTCTTTGGCGAGGAACAGTGTTGGGGTGAGCATGATGTGTCACTGAGAAGGGATCAGGGGTTACGGATGAAAGGGACGGCTGCCTTGTCCTCTGTCTTTGGCCGACTACATGCAGCTGTGGGCACCATTGTGGACAAGCTCATTTGCATACGTTTGGCAGGAGCTCCGGAAGGCAGCGCAGGCCAAGAGGAGCAGCCCTGTTCAAAATGGAGGTAAAAGGGCGGGCAAGTAAACAACCAGTGTATGTAGATACATACCCATACATTATCTCCGCGATACTCCACATCACAACGGCAGCCAAAGGAAGGAAAAAAGACATGTTATTCCAGGCTCAACATGTAAATATAAACACGAGTGAGAGTGAGTGTAGCACAATAGGTGATAAGACCATGTCAGCCTGATGTCATAATGACAGAGTCACAGACTGATGGAGTGTGCTGTGTGGGGCTCTTGGCTGGCAGATGAGGGGTGTGTCCAACCCTGACTAGAGACAGGTTTATTGGGCCTGATGAGTGCTGAGCTCCTGTGCCTAGCCACAATGGAGCCTGTGATCTCCCTTTGTGGCTCATTGGGAAGCACTGGTGCGCTCGGCAGCTCCTGCTCTGTCATTAGACAGATTGTGAACAGGCTGCGCAGGGCCCAGCCAGGGATGATGGAGCCACCAGCCACTTGATTATGGGGCATTATGCAGAGAACTGAAGCTTTCTTCTCTTCGCCTGTGTCCAGAATTCACAGGTCTGTTTAATCACATAATTCTCCTCAAGTGCCCCAAGGAGGCTGCAGCACAGCAAGGGCCTTTTAGACCCATGACAACTTGGAGAGATTAATTATATTCATCTTTTGGAATATCTGCGGTATAAGAGGGAATTTGATATTGGCTCGCTTTAATTTTTTTTCTTTTGTCTTTTTCCAACCAGTTCTTTGATGTCTTCCTGTTATTGTAGGGGACGTCTGTGCAACTCTGCCGCCGGTGCTTTGATATGTTCCAGCAGGGGTTAAGGGTTAGCGTCCAAAAGGTCCCGGGCCAGGGCATCCTAGCTTCTGTCTTGGAAAGGGCTGACCTCTGGACCTGAGGGTTGGTCAGAGAGACTCCAAATTCCGCCTCCCTTTGATGCATACTCTTTCAAAGCAGTTAATTAGCTGGGGTAGCTAAACGTTTAGCCTGGGCGTGAAAGAGTCTGTGATAGCATGTGTGTCCCAGACATTGCCCGCTTTTTTGTGTGTCACAAGGTCTTTTGAAACAATGTGGTACTGGGACAACTTGTTTGCATAGGATAGTGGGTGAATGCTGGTGCCTATTCACAAGAACTCATTCACTGCAAAGAGTTTTGAGAAGGCCTTTCTGTTAATGAAGTGAAGTCCTTGACATTTCACTCATTTACTTCATGATTTCCCTCTTTTCAGTGTTTATGTTTGTGATAAGTCACACAAATGTTTGTTAAGTAGAAGAGAAAAAGAAGAACCTCTTATCTGCTTGGGATTAATCCAATTTTCATTTCTACTATTCTGCAATCGGTAGTCATGAGCCTGCCTCGTGTGATATACTAGAAACATCACTAGTCTGAAATCATGTCTTTCCTGCTGCACATCTGGGATAACAATTTCCGTGCATGTCCATATGAAAGGGCAAATAAAGTCTGCTCATTTTACTGTCTCTTCAGTTTTGAAATGGCTGTAAAACAAAAAAGAAAGAAAACAACTCCCCTTTGGTCATGGCCTCGTAAGCACAGGCCAACAATCACAATGTCAAAACCAAACATCTTTGCTTCTCAGTGCAGCACTTGGAACCTGTAAATACAGTAAATCATTAAGTGCCGGTGGTTTACTTAAGTTTTCTATTCCCACCAAATCCCCTTTAGTCAAAGGCGACCTTTAATTATTTGCTCGCATATTAACATAAATTAAAAAAGCAATTTAATGATATGTGTTTCAGACAGAATGAAGAGTAAGCCAGGTTGAGCCTGGTTAAGGTAGAGGGACACCTTTATATGTGCATCCTTCTCTTATACCAATGAACCTTATATCGATTCGTACATAGCTGCTGCTACTGCAAACTATGATCTTAAAGACATGTTTCAAACACAAGCCTTTTGCTTTAACAAGCATGAAAGGATTTAGGCAATTTACACTCTGGCTGTGATTTAAACATCAAGGCTTAACCTATTTCTTTATGAATACAAAGTTGAACGTGGATTGGGCTGTTCTTACTATGTAACTTGATGATTCACTTATATGTGTGGATGTCTGTGTATGAAAGAACTACCTGTCCCATTTTGTTATTGAATAATATGTCATTTTTCTTTTGTTTTCCTTATAAAAGCTTTGGATTAAAAAGGAGGAGACTCCAAACCCAATTAGACATTTTTTTCTTTTATTTTCACAAAGATGCTAAATATTATAGAATTTAAGTGGCAGAATGACAATCATTATATCCTCAAATCATAAAAAAGTATTCAAATGATTGTAAGCTTTCTGTAAGCTTTTATCAATGGAATATGATAAATGTCATGTTATGTTCACATCTATTTACCAAAATGCCCTTCAAAGCTGTTTTTTTTATTGTGTGACATTGTCAGAAGCCTTATGAGTAATTATAATGACTTTTCAATCAAACTCCCATTTTTCAAACTATTTTCTCAAATCAGCACATCTGTTGTATCCAGTGATTGCTGAAGCACACAGACTCTCCGCATGTGCTGATTTGTTTTGTGTAGATGTGATTGTGAATGCAGTTTGATTGGTAGTCAGGACAGGTTGAAGAGTGCTCAGGCTGTTCTCCTGCTTGGCCACCTGCAGCTGAGGATCGATCAGCTCTGTAACCTACCAACCCTCCAAACACCCCCCACCTCCAGTATCCCATCCCATCCCATCACTGGATGTATCAGCCACACCAACAGGGGGCTGCCTGTTTCTTAATTTCTCAGCTGAGACGAATTGCTTGCATGGCACTCACATCAATCTTGAAAGTTTGCTTACAATTCAAAACCTCACCAAAGCAACTGTAAACAGATTCAATGTTTAGACAGTATACTGTGGAAGTCTCGGCTCTGTGTTATCCTGTTCTTCAATTGTATTCACTCTGTTTTTGAAACCCCTCCAGAATCAAGCATGTCATTAATGGTACACATGTTTACAGTCCAGGGACTTTGAACCCATATGACATCATACGTGTAAAACAAGATACTGACTGAAACTTTGCTCAGATAATCCAGGTTGAGAAGGCTTATAGTGTTCTTCCATTGAGCATATAGAATTAAAAAAAAAGAAAAATCCGACATACTTACAAGTGTGATCATGAAGATCCATAGAGGGCTGGGAATAAGGAAAAAAAAATAGTACCGTGACATTCAGCTGACAATGTTGTAACATCCATATACATCACAATATCTGCTAAGGTTTGAAATTAACATGTCAGAGATGTAATACACATGATTTTCTTCACATAAAGTTTGCCCTGACATGAAAAAGAGTAGACTGATTCAGCTTATGTTTTAATTATTTAAAAAGTAACTGAAAATTGTAGTCCAAAGCCCAATATAAGTGTTAATATGGAAAGAATTAACTGACATTACTACTCTGACCTTTTTGGTGTGATTTAAATAATCAAAGATATAATCATTTTGAGTTTTTTGACAGCTCTTACAATTTCTTTTACTGATAATTTATCTTTTCAGATTTCAGAAACTTTGTTTTACATAATGTTTTGCCTGTTTATAATGATTTCTAGTTCGGTTTCACGTAATCCTCTACTAATTTTCATGTTTAATACCAAGACCTTGGTGCCATCTAGGTATTTTCAAGATTATTTCTTCACAGATTTATTCAACATTTTGATGCTTTTTAGGTGATTTCTTGATTTTCTGTCTTTTTTTATGATGATGTGCTGATTTCTAAAAGTGTTTACTTTCTAATTTACATCTCAGCATCTCCTGCTATTTTGAGACACAAAGTACTGCAATTATGTCATTCTCTACATAAGAAAAATGTGTAGTTTTATGATGACAAGCCATACTTGTATATGAATTATAAATGATACAAACCCACACATAAAACAGCTTGTTGAGAGAAAACATATACAGTTTTAAACATATACATGTTTATTTAATCCACCCAGCTAAGATGAGAACAAAATACAAAGACCGCAGGCAAAACATTTCTGGGATGTTTTATTGGGTTAAACAGAGAGGTGTTCACAATTTATTATACAACTGCTTTATGAAAATAGTATGGACAGTCTATTTGTACAACCATTAAAAACAACCAATACCTTTGAAATACACAAAAAAATTTGCATAAAAAGCCATATTATAGAGCATATGTTGAAGCATAAGTCGGAGAAGCTCCCCATCCACCCCCTATTTCAGGGGGTCTAAAATTCTGTTAGCCTCATGGCTGCACACAGGTTTTGACAATAACAAACTGATCCTGCTGGAGGAGTTGAACCTGTGCCAAACCTTGACAAGGCAAACCCTGCTGCAGATCCAAATACCAGATTATTATTATTATTATTATTATTATTATTATTGTTATTATTGTTTTTGTTGTTGTTTCTACCGCTACTATTAAGGAAAGTAAACAGAATCAACAAAAATATTTCATATCCAACCTACAGGTAGTAGCATTGTGTACAAACATGTGCACAAACAAATGGGACAAGTGTATGCCGCAGTTGTGCGCGTGTGTTTGTGTGTGTGTGTGTGTGTGTGTGTGTGTGTGTGTGTGTGTGTGTGCGTGCATGTGTGTGTGTGTGTGTGTGAGTGTGTGCGTGTGCGTGTGTATGTGTGTATGTGTGTATGTGTGTATGTGTGTAGGGTTCTGGACATACTTGCTGCCTCAGTCTTTTTTTCTCCTCCGATCTCCCTCTGTCCCTGGCTCTCTCTCTGTGGTAATATATGGAACATATGGGAAATTATTGTGGGGTTATAAAGGGCTGTTGACTTCTGCAGACATGCAATAAATTAAGCTGTTTGTGCAGGGGAGGAAAAACATGAGCTCTTTAGGAACACTTAGTGAAGATTTCCTGTACAGGCTTTACTCCCCATTACCCCTCTCCCTTCTTTTCTTTTGAAGCTCCTCCTTTCCTCTTACTCCTAAGGACTTTCTGTCTCTTTCTTTCTCTCTCTCTCACTCTGTCCCTTTTTAACCCATTCTTAAAATTGTAACATAGGCCACAACACAATTTAATTCAGTTCTCTTAGTTGGTGGTAACACAGTGTGATACATCCACACAAATAACACACATAAAATTCGCAAAGCCTAAAAAATATTTTAATAGTTTCCGCACCCCTTCAGCAGCAACAAGCTGCATGTGCAGTGCTGGTAAGCACCACCAACATTATTGGTGCAATTAAATGTGAAACACAAGAGGGAAACATGGGGGAGTTGAAGCCCAAGATGGCTGTAAACAAGGAAAATGACACTTGACAAGTTGTAATTTATGGACGCTGTTTCAAAGGCACGAGACTCATCGTTCCTAGACTGGCAGAGCAGGAAGAATAAGGCAAAATGATCCAGACCTTGGAGGAACTATTCACAGAATGTTAGTGCATCAAAGCTACACAGAGACAAAAAAGGAGAAAGAAATCTGTGACTTCAAAGTTGAAGCATGATGAGCGATGCACACAGAGAGGAGGAGGAGAGACGAAGTGTGTGTGGTTGTGTGTGTGTGTGTGT
The DNA here is from genome assembly GCA_901007705.1 of Fistularia tabacaria. Classification (NCBI taxonomy): domain Eukaryota; kingdom Metazoa; phylum Chordata; class Actinopteri; order Syngnathiformes; family Fistulariidae; genus Fistularia; species Fistularia tabacaria. Next base: position 365,875 of record CAAKHD010014184.1, read on the forward strand.
GTGTGTGTGTGTGTGTGTGTGTGTGTGTGTGTGTGTGTGTGTGTGTGTGTGTGTGTGTGTGTGTGTGTGCGCGCGCACACGCATTAGAGAGAGAGAGAGAAAGAAAAAGCTTTGCAGGATGATGGTACCAAATGCAAGTGCAGAATGGAGGGTGGGGTGAGGTGGGGTTGGGGGAGGCCCCTGGATACAGGCGTGCTCTCCTCATCTCAGAGAATGCAAAATCACACACAATCACACACGCATACACACACACTCAAACACACGCGCACAGGCTGTCTGGGGAAAAGACGCCATTAAACAGAATAGAATAGAACTGGAGCTCACCAACCCCAATCTAGAAACAAATCAGCGTCACCATTTACTTGTTTACTCTCTTTTCAAAATGAGGACAAAACTCAACAAAAACAGTTACCGAAAAAAAGGCATTCTAAGAAAAGAGAAGACATTGTCATGGTTGATGGAAACAACCAGCTTGCTCATTGCAATACTTACATATTGTGTACTCCTTGCAAATTCCCTCTTGCTTGAAAATAAAAAAAATATATTGGTGCAGCTTTCAATGACACTGCACTGATGAGTTCAGAAATTGGACATCCTGAAATATTGTACACTGCTTTGATTATATATAGTTTAGCACATCTGTTGAAGAGGATTTTGAATGATTTATTATTTATCAAGACCCTTTCCACAAAGCACTCAAACCTGCACTCTATCACAAACGTGAAGAAACTGTTGAAGTTTTATCTACTTTAAATAATTATATTTGAAACCAAAGTGTTAAAAGCACCAGTATTGTCTATTAGATGAAGGATGCGCGGAAGGTTTTGACCGGTGAAACAGTTTAATGTGACCAAAGATAAGTCACTTTTCTTGAAAGTAGGGATTGGCTGTACATCCATGCATAGTGAATGCTGTTAAGATTTAATATTTCATGATAGAATTACTTTCAAATTCTGATCACATGTTTGAACGTACCATATATTTTTCTGAAACCCGATTGCTTTTTGCAATCGTTTGCTTTGTTTTGTTTTTTTGTTTTGGTTTGGTTTGGTTGGGCTGGGTTGGGTTGGGTTTGGTGGGCTGGGTTGGGTTGGGTTTGGTGGGTTGGGTTCACTTGATTTGCCCTGAAACCAGCATAAAATGATGCTTAAATTTTACAGACATAAAATAATTTCCCCCCAAATCAGCAATAAGGCCTAAAACTCAGAAAGTCATGCTTACTTCCAAATATCACCCTTGTACTGGGTAAAGACTCAATCAAATAATTCATCAATTTATAGACATTGAGAAATGGGCTTCTGAATAGCAAGGGTATTTTTTTTCCCATATCACCCAACACTAATTTTAAGTAACTTGTTGGCAATGGATCAGTCGCTTTTGCCACCAACTTAAATCTATACTTTAGAAATTGGCAAGAAGTTACTATTCAGAAGCACCAAACACCTCTACCTGTCATAAGTCAGGGAGAATCAAGGTACTATAAAAATACTTCCAGTAGCTGGAATAAACATTGTAGTTACAGGCTGAAGTGTCTTCATTTGGACTCGAATGTGAAATATGCTGTTGCTATGGTAATATGGCAATGTCTGAAGCCTTGCTCCCAGCTGTTGGTGGGTTTTGTAAGTGAGTGAGAGAAAAAGAAAGATAGAGAGAGAGATTGTGTGTTTGTGTGCTTGCATGCATGCATTGATCCTGCCTCCGTGCTGTGTTCCCCCTTTCAGTCTTAAGAATAGTGTCTCTACTAATCCGTGAAAGTTGCGGCGCTCTGAACCAGTGGCCAAGCCTTTTCCCACTGAACCAAGGCCCAGGGTCTGAGCTCTGCTTTACACTTGATTGGTCCTTCCCGTGGCAGGACTCCCCTCCCTGCTGGGTGTGGGCCTGTCCCCCTCACTGGGCTGCTCAGCACTGCCTAATCGGCTTCTCCCCACCATAATTACCAGGGCTGAGCCCAGGACTCACCAACACACTATTAAAGTCTGGCCAGCCAGTCCTTACCGGCCCTCGAATCTCCAGCTGCTTGCACAGGCCCACAGACAGGTCTAAGTTGAGGCTGAACTTCACCAAAAGAGCACCTGTTCACAACTGGGATGCCCTGCAGCACTGTAGTTGGCAAGCACCACTGCTGGGTAGAAAAGAGGGGAGGTTGGCAGCTGTGCAGTTGTCCTCCTCCCCCTGCAGTGGAGGTGATATGTTTATTTGGGCTGGGTGCTGCAATGAGAAGCTGTGAAAGGTAACTATCTCCTTGTTGTGGTGCACCGACTACTAGAATCCACCCTGCAGAGACAGAAACCTTTGATATGTGACCGCTTCAAAACTACATATAAAATGGAAGCGGTCAGTTGTGGAAATAGTACAAGTTGATCTTCCAAGGTGGGACATATTTCTTTCACTCAACCAACCTTGCAGTTTATTTTCCAAGCCGAAAAGCCACTACGACCCAGTCTACAAACATATTCCAAGTTGTGAACATTGTTGATCCTGCAATGTGTAAGATCAGAAAAAAATATATAAATAAGTATATAAAGTAAAGGGACTCCTGCTCTGGCTGTACCCGCATGGCTCTGAAATTTCAGACTATTGCAGCATCAGTGCGAGCATATGGGACTGCCCAGGTGAATTGCAGTGACCTGGCAAACAGTCCAAAGACTGTTGAGAGTCGGTTACACGTAAGAAAGCACTGGGTGTGCTGGCACAATCAGTACCCAGAATGTGGATCAGACAGACACCCGGCACTCGTTAGCTTATTACTTTCTTATTACGAACATTTTTGCCTTGCATGGATTGGCAGAGTCCTGCTAGCCACCCTCTTCACATGGCCCAGGCTCTGTCAAAGCTGATCAAAAGACATTTCTTCACATCTCCAGACGCCGGGGAAAAAAGGAGAAGAAAAGAGTGAGAGAAGAAAAGAGCCAGAAGGGGGCATACTGCTCTCTCTTTACTCTGGTCTTTTGGTGAATGAGGACTTTTTCACAATGCCCTCTCCTTTTTCTTTATTATTTTCATTCTTTAATTGGCGAAAAGGAAAGGGGAAAAAAAAACACAATTTGCCCATCATATTTCGCCAAATGTTTTTGCCATATCAAAAACAATTATCCTCAGGTGAAGAATGTGCCTGCAGAATTATAACAATTCCAGGGGGAAAAAGAGGTCCTCACAAATCTGACTGCTTTCCAGGCAGCCAAGACCCCCTCGAAGTGGTAATGAAAAGTGTAACTTTAGCCTCCCAGCTGTATGTCTCAATCCATAATCCTTCTCCAAAAACCTCACCAGAGAGCCGCCTACTACTCCCATGGCGTTCCAAGCCTGTGCCGAGCTGGTCCTGCACTGATTTGTGTGGCAGTCCTGTGTCAAACACTCAACCTGAAAAGGATTTGCTCTCCTGTATTTACCAGGGTGGTCAGGGCAGCTTTCTGAAAATGCAGAAAGCCCAGTCTTCAGGCCTCAGTCCCAAACAGTTGTTCTGACCCTCTGCACCACTGACAAGGACATCATGGATCTTACAACAATCAGACGAAGCTCAGACGTGTTTCTGTAGTGGTGTGTTTCAGCAGTGTTGAGGTGAGTGTGTGGGTGTGTATGTGTGTTCATGGCTATGTGGGACAACGTGCAGAAGCTGATTAAGTACCTGCTGCATATGAGCTTGACATTGTGATCAGAGTTGATGGGTCGACCCATGAAGTGACAACGTGAATCTCTGTAGAAAGAAATAACATTTCAAGGTGTTTAATCTGTACAGATTTTGGTTGATTTTTCTGTACATGCAGCTTTTTTTTTCCCAAAGACACAGTAATATGGAAAAGATGTGATCCTTTCACAGGGCATGCAGGGTATCCTTTCATTTGTCCGGATAGGTTCCATTTCAATTTTACAGAAAAAGTATTCTCGTGATAGTCGAATCCAAGTGCTGATTTTCTAGTGGAAAACTTGATTAAAAATGAATTGATCTGTGGTAAATTATTCTGGCAAAGCTGAAAAGGAAGAGGCTAATTGGTAGAATTATAACTAATTAATGGCATGAACGTAAATTTGCAGATTTTCAAAGAGAAACATTAGAGAGAGCCTTACTTCAGCAGGTCTGTCCGTCACATTTTTTGTTTGTTCCAGCTGACCCATGTAAAGTACAAACAGTGCTACTTGCCAGCATGACCAAGCATCCGGTATGGTTGAGGGCAAAACACATGATGGCAGAGGAGAAGCAGAGGATGGCGGTGGTCTACTCTGCAACTGTGCATTCAATCAAGTCAAGTAAACAAGCCAAGGTGACCTCTGGACAGCTAGATTTATACATCCTGGGGTTCTTTGTCTACGTAATGTGGTGGTGGGAGCAGCTGGTGGTTGACGCAGACTCTAAGGAAGGGATCAACTCATCCCATTTAGCGTGCATGTGCACGCATCTGTGCACCACCTCTATATGTTTGCGTCACTTCACGTCGCTCATACTTAGCAACTGTCAGAAAATGAAACAATTACTGCAATGACACTCACGCCAGATATTTGTACGATCCACCGAGGTTTTTGTTCGAGTCACTAGTAAAGAGAATTTAAATTCGAAAATTTGACAAAAGAAATTTGCGCTACACTCTGCAGACCACAATTTAACAGAGATGTGACATGACCTGAAAACGACATTTGGACCAATGCAAATGCAGACAAAATGGCCGCTCCTGCTAAGCTAACAGGGAGGAGTACAATGGAGGAGATTGTCTTTGAATGCAGTATGAAAACATGCAGTTCATAGTTAATACACAATATTCGTTTCAGCAAAGCACCAGGGTGCACTTTTCTTTTTTTTGTCTAGATCAAATCAGATATGTTTCAGAAATGAATCAACAAGCGATTGTCACTACCTAAGTTTTCCTGCATTTAGAATTTTCAGATTGACTTTTAAAACATCCATAATTGAATTTTCCTCGCATGTCTTTTCTTTTTCAGCATGAATCACTGTTGAAAATTTGTCAATAAAATTCCAGAGCAGAGAATAACAAACTTTAGTGTGAGAATGAGCAATTACATAAATATTTTCCACCAGAAATGTGAGTTAAGGGATGAGTAAAATGTGACAGCCTCATTTAAATTTCCGTTTAAGTTTATGCAGTTGAAAGCCCTCATAGAATGGCATGAGGAAAGCCTTCAAATGTCTCGTCATTTTTTTTCTCCCAACGTATTACATTTACTTTGAATAGTCATGTGAGAGATACGTTCCTTTGTAATCGAGATTGTGACGGATTGTGACGGGTGCATCTCTCTCTCTCTCTCTCTCTCTCTCTCTCCCTTTACACTTTCTCACTTATACCACATTTAATTGTTGAATATTGATAAAAATATTTTTAAAAAGACTGATTTTTTTACTGATATGGAGAGTAGTTTAAATCTAAATTTAATTACTTATTTCAACCCGTGTTTACCTTTTAATAAAGCTCCGAGTAGTAGGCTGATGGATGCAGGTAAAATGTAAAAGAACAGAATATTTGTCTGTGTTACAGCAAGAAATTAGTAATCTGAAGAAGCAGGAAGGACAGTGCTGACAATTCAATATTTTCTCTGCAAATGAACATATAAAAAACAGATGGTGGCCTTTCATTCTGCAAACTGGGTGAAGTTGCATATTTCAATCTAAGAGAAACATTTGATTAGTCTCACACTTTATGATCAAAAACTGTAGTTCTTATTTATCATAGCATATTAATAGTTTATGATGAGAGCTTTCCATTCAAGACAAAGTCCCTAAGAAGGAACAAAAAGACTTGAAATAAAAGAACCCTCTGCCAATTAGACGCCACCGTGAACAAGAGAGCTAATGAATTTCTTTTGTCGTTTGATGCAGCTCATGAAGTTTTGCAAATGTAAAAACAATTGGAACTTGTAAACAGATGGCCTCTTCAACATCAGCTCAGTTATACTGCAAAGTATGCAAAATCACTTTCTTCCTTTGGACAGAATCTGAAAATTTTCATTATCAATACCTTTAAAATCCAGTTCCTCCTTTACAAATTTGTATTTAAGATAAAATTAGATCGTACTTTATTGATCCCCATAGGGGCAATTCGAGCGTTGCAGCAGCAACATTAGAGAAAAAAAAAAAAAAAATCTGTAAGCTACAATCTAAATGTGCACATGTAATAACAATATTGATTGTGTATATGCAAATATAAAAATTTTAAATATTTTACTTTAATATTTATGTCAAATATAATTTATGAAATTATATAATGTCGACAAAAAGTTACAATTAAAAGGTTGTCATTTTTTTCTTAATAACTGAATTTTCTTAATTTTACCGACAAAAACTTGTTGAATTAAAAGCAAACATAAACCGCAACCACAAAGCCATTTACCCCCTGAAAAAACTAATTAAAAATGCATCCCAAAATAATCTGAGTACAATTCTGGAAATTAAATTTGATATGTTTCTCTCTTATTTTGGGCTTTTTAGACATACAACGCAACATTTATTTTTACAGTAGATATTCTCAGCATTTAAATTTTTTAAAAACAAACTGAACACATCTCTTAAAAAATAGTGTGAGGATTGTGATTGTAATTATATATCCATGAAATAAATTTGGAGGGCTGCCTATAAAAGAGAGGCCCCTTTCTTTTACAAGTGAAATTAACTCACGTGAAGGGTCTGGTCACATATTTATTCCAATGTGCTTTTAAATGTGCCCAACTACAATCTTACTGTACAAAAGAACCGTATCAGAGTCACGCCAATGACAAGAGATAAATAGAGCACTGGTTAGTGAGGATGTTCTAAAGGAGGACCAATTTCACACTGTAAAATTAAAGCACCCTTATGTTTTAGGCCCGATAGTGTGACTACTACAGTTTGTCTTCAGGCTTTTATGTTTGACTTTGTTATGAATAAGGTCAACTGAAATGTAACGTTTCCATTAAACTTTCATTTTTAATTTTGAATATGAAACAAGTAAATTCAGGCACTGGCGACTATGATTGTTGAATATCAAAAATAATACATACAGGATTTAAACTATATTTTGACAGATGACAGATTTGATTGCAACAAAAAAAGGGGGGGTGCGGGTATGTGTTTGTGTGTGCATGCGCCTGTATGGATGTGTATAAATTGACCATTTGCAGTCATATGTAAACCACTATTGTGTTACATTCCTTATTTATCTTTATACTGTTTTGACTACTGCTGTATACTTTGGATGAAAACTTGTTTTCTATGGCGTCACCTTTCCCACCATCATGACACATCACATCACAACACTGAGCCGAGTGCTGTCATGCTTCACGTTTTGTTCTAGGAATAACTGCTGCATGTCACTCAACATTTGCCTGGTTGACATACATGATATGCACATGTTACTATTGGAGATGTTTGTTTGATGGACTTTGACGTGCAAGTTTGAAGGAACAAGTGAAACTTGCGAAGTGAGTAGATTGAGAGAGCTTTTTGCTCAAAATAAGTTCATGAAAATACATGATTCTTAAAGTCGGCTCTGCCGAACACAATGTTCAAGATCCACTGCAAAACAAATTCAATAAATTGGCCAACGTATAAAAAAAACAGATAAGAATCTTAAAATACTTAATCTTAATCAACTGAATGAACAGCATTTAATTACTGTATATTTCAACCATACCTATCTTCCAGCCAGGAAAAATTAGTTAGCATTACATAACTAATAACTTATCTGCCAACATCCTGCAACTTCTTTATGGTGACATGTCTTTGCTTGGTCAGCAGGGTCCAGCTCATGTTCATCTTTATTAGTACTGATACACTGCTGGCGCGCCCAACCAAGAAGCAGTAGTGGCAGCACAAATTCCAACTCTCATCTTCATTTCAAGCCCTGTATTTGAATACGAGGCACACGGGTGGAACAAGTGCACCGAACCTGAGCATAAAGTAAAGCATAAAACCACATCCATTATATCTTTTAGGAACTCCCCACAATACTTGCTAAAAACACACTGCAGTGGATGTTTAATGCGATGCTGTCTGACTTTTACAGAGATATAGAAAGACAATGAAAAAGCAATGTACAGAAAATCAGTCTTTGAACAAAAATAATGACAATGAATTAATCAACAAAAGAACAATCTTATTATAAGAACTGTATGAGTCTGCATCTGCGATTGACAGTTTTTCATTTTTTCACATAAAGTTCATTGTAAATTTCAAAAAGTATAATTTCGAACATGGTGAAAAGGGATGCTGCAATCAGAAATAAGTTTCCTTGCAGAAAGCACCAGGAGGTGCTGTAAAGCAGTTAGTCAGAAAACAAATATTTCTCAGGCTGGCAGTCCTGTCAGGAACATAGAGGTTTCAAGACTTCCAGCAATACTGATAGTGAAGGTTTAGGGGTAACCTTTAGCAGCGATACAGGGAAAGCGCTATATACCTGACTTCCTACCTGAACCTAAAGAAGGATGCACCCTCATTTGAGCTCAGCAAAAAAAAAAAATCCATAGTCATGTTGAAAGGTTATGCAGTTTTAACACGATAACTAAGAACCATTCAGGGACAACCCATTGTACTGAACGTCAAGCATTTGAGATTTTTACCACTGGGTATTCGTGTCCCACAGTGTTAATGATATTTCTGTACAAAACAACTTTGTAACTCATGCCTTTTTTTTTGTTTAATGAGAACTAATTGTCCATATAGTTGGTTTTTCTGCAAGGTCCTCGGCCCAAAGTTGTCTGCAGTTACAGGACATTTTTGACTGTAAGCCGTAAGGTCTCATGAAAATGAATGAAATGTGAGATATGCTGTAGATCATGTAGCAGACATCAAGTGAGTCACAAAATAAGTCAAGCAAAAAGTGATAAACTAAAAGACCTGGTTCTCCTTCCTACTCATCTGAAGTGCTAAACCTCACCCTGACTTTGTAACGCCAAGGCTTGTGAGTCACAACTGTGAAGATATAATGTTATTTAAACCCAATCTGTCACCAAATGGAGTGGAAAAAATACTTGCCAAATGCACATGTCTAACATCCCCACTTATGAGACACACACTAACCCACAAAAACATTTACACACACACACACATACGCACACTCACACACTCACACAAAAATACATCCATACTATGTCATTATACGAGCAAAATTGCCAGTTAATGAAAGTGAGAGTTACCATAAACAGAATTGCTTTCAAAGGTCAGATTAAATATTTAGGCAGAAGTATGAACATTATATTATGTCTTGATATGAGATAATTATAAGAATGAACTACATCTCTGAACTTCTGGGTTATGTCATAAGCCCTGAAAGAAGAAATTAAAATGATTACCACGGTATATAGTAATGACGCTTAACATCATGGCACCCCCCTTGGATCATAGTTGCTGCCTCAGTGCGTGACCCATTTTGCTTCTTAAACATAGCAGAAATGTTGTTAATTTTGACAGCTCACTTCACGAGTACCCTACCCATAACAAGTCTGCCACCTCGCAACAACAATATTAAAGATGGTGACAGACAAGAAGGACTGGCATGGTTGTGGCCTGATGGTGCCCAGGTGGTGCTTATAATGATGCATTTACCACATGCCCCATCAGTTTAAGACATGTTGGCTCTCGTCACCGGGCCCAGTGCAGAAAAAGTTAGTTTGGCACAACGTCTCTGGCTCCCCAGTGAGCAGAGGTGGAAGTTGTAACAGGTCTAGCCTGTTGAAATAGTCAAATTTAAATGAATGCCGGCCGCCATGTCCTTTTTGAAGCCAGACATAATGAAGCAATCCCAAAATTTTATTATTTTTCAAAAATGCAATTAAAGTATGAAATACAAATATTCTCATCAAGCATAGGCAGGGCTCCTGACATTATCAAGTAAATTACAGCAAGATTATCATTATAAATGCCGCTAAAATAGATTTCATGGACATGTGTCTGTGTGTATACGTACGTGTGTGTTTTTATAAATACTTTTACATACTTTGTTGAGCTTTAAAAACTCACTACAGGCAGCTAAATCAGTTGAAACTAGTAAAACATATCCGTAGTTTAACTGTTGAACTTACATCGTATTGATAATCATGTGAACACTATCGCTTTGAAATACTCTTCTATTGGTCATGTACTGTGTTTGTACTAGTGCGTATGTACCCATCAAAGTTTCAAATGAACCCTTGCATTACAGCCTTTTACAATTATTTTTATGAATGTAAAATAATATGGTTCACCAAATCAAATAGATAAGGTTTAAAATTGATGTAACTCACGAAACGTATGCTGTAATTTATTTCTTAATTGCATACTCTTATGTCAGTCATTATTTGATGATAAAATCCTTTTTTATGTACATTTCTACAATTAAGCATGATCGGATGCAGTAGTTTTGCAAAAAATGTTGATGATATACTGTAATATGATACCAATTTACGCTGTTAACTGACATTGTCTGAATCATTTCAGTTAGATATTTATTATTGCCATGCCTGTTTACACTGGCGTTTTTACAGGACTGTATTGTATTAAAAGGTTTTTCAAACATTTGGCCATAGATGAGTGGGGGAAAAAATGGCATAAACCCTTCATTACTACACACCAAAACTCGCTCTTTCTAAAAAATAAGGAGGTTTGGAATTATTATTTTTTCTTAATGTCAACCAAAGTGAAAGCTCTACAAAAGCCAAATTTTTAGTAACCCTTCTGCATTGGGTGTATTCCCTTTCAGGTATCTTTTTGTATCTATTCAATTTGTGGCTTATTGTATTTCCCATTACTGAGCTAATTTTGTTTTGTCATTAAAAAACATAACTTCAGACATTATAGAGTCCTTTAGCATTTTTTCTTTAATTATTATTTAATAGAAAATATTCAAACACACAGACACTGAGCTCTAGTGGGTTTGACCTTGTCTTTGAAAAGGTCAAAGAATAATATAGAACAACTCCACAGCAATGCGCATAAATCAGCAGGTCTGTGGTACAATGGAAAGACTAATCTACACTCAGGATGTGTCACTGAGACATAGGAATTCGGACAGCTGAGTGAAGCAGTATTTGCATTAATAACCAAAAATAAATGTGGGCTGCTGGGTTCTATAATAATAATCTAAATGGGAAAAAAAATCACACACCGCCAAAAAATTAAACTGGCAAAGAATGCAGGGTGTGCAAGTGGCAGTGGGCTGCACTATAAAGACATCTGCTGATTACACAGTTTGGGGAGGCCTCGTAAAGAGGAGCCTGGCAGTGAAATGTGTAAAGAGATTGAGACCACACCACTAGCACCGAAATAACAGAACGCACAGACCCTCGCAAGTCACCCTGTCCACGAGGCAAAGAGATACGAGCCGAAAGTTGCCTTCACTCTTTTTTTATACAACACAAGAGAACCTGTGCTGCCCAGGGTGACTGAATAACACGAGTCTCCTGAAATCCCATCAAGGGCTTTCTCGTATTGTTTCGACCTTCCACTCAGCAGACACGTGAAATATCCATCACGGGCTGCACTGACTTCTCACTGCTTTTGTGAACTGTTAGCAGAAAAAAGAAAATGCGTCTGCACCCTGCATCCATCAGTGGTGTTGTACTCACCTCTCTCCTAGACAGTGTTGACACTGACGTGCCTGTTGACAGGTTTGACTGCATGGATCCATACATGACATGTCATCCCTGCATGTGACACTTGGTGACAGGGGACCTGCTTTAGGTGGCCCTTGTGCTGCAGTGTGGCTCCATCGAGATCCCCCCCCACACCGCCATACTGCAGATATCTCTATAGATATCAGAGCGAGCCCTGAGAACCACAGCACAGCACCCAGAGCCTTCCACCTAACAAGGACAGATCAGTTCACGCCCACGCCCTTCTGCCACACTCTTTTTAGATTGGAATTTGAATCACTGCTTCAGTTACAACCTATGTGATTCTACTTATTAAACCATACCATCATTGTTCTTCAGAGACAAGTGACACTAAGTAAGCAGAAAGAGGAAAATGAAAAGAGACATTGAGAAGAAGCAACTTTTAAAGGAGAGATGTAAAGGAGATTCTTGTCGATCCAGTGATATATTATGTCTCGTATATTACTACCTCCACTGAAAGACCGGCGAACAACAGATAAATAGGATATTTGTTGGGATCTGGCTTTCGGGCTGATTTCATTACGGCTATAGAACTGACATTCTGAGGAGCCAGACGGGCTGAAGAGAGTCAGTGTCCTATTCCTTTTATCATTTTTCTCTTTTTAAATGCCTATGAACATTGGCTTGAACAACTTTATCCCAGTGGACTTAAGGTGATATTGCCCGGTAGGATTGTTCATTGTGATAGTGGTCAGTCTTATTTTAATAATATGAAGCAGTTTGATTTATAAATGGGCAAATCTAGCGCTTTGTATCCATAGATCCACAGTATTATTCAATTTATAATGATGCTGATGTGATACATTGTGCTCATGGTAAAATGTTTACATGAAGCTTATATTTCACGCGGGCATTTGAGGGCATCTGGTTCCCCCTCAGCTAAGCCATATGTGTTCCTCTGATCATGTTCAGCCAATACGTCCTACGTGTGTTTGCCTTAAGCCTCCCCTTTCTCCCTGACCTCTCACCCTGACTCTCTCGTTGCCTTTGTTGTGCAGGTCAGAGTCCACGCACCCACGCTTACATAGCCGCATGGTCACATTTTGGTATGCAGATACAAAGACACAGGTAAGTCTGGACAAGGTGCACCCCACAGTGATCCTGACCACATTGCTTCACCCCACAGGTCTCAGGTCAGTTCCAGGCCCCAGTAGGCTCCAAGCTCAGGTCACAGAAGGCTTCAACATCCCAGAGATGAGATACTAGACTGGCATGAGGCGGAGTGTTTGATGTGGCCATGAGCTGTGCTATGTTACCATGTTACTATGGCTTTAATTAGCTCCAGCAGCAGCCACTTCCTGGTTGACAGACCTTGGCAAACACTGTCTCCATAATCTCTTACAGGTGACTGTCAGATGCCTGTCAGCTCACTCCGCAGCACCAGGCTGCATGTCTATCTCTCAGTCAGGTGTTACAGTTCTGCAAATGTGAAATCACCATTGGGCTTTTCAAGTCTAATTAGATATGACTGAATTCCAGATTTAAATGGGGTAATGTGCTATAAAGACCACAGCATGTTTTCAGATATGTCATGTAAATATGTCTCCAGGTGACAATAGTCTGCCCATTATATTTATTTTTACAAGTTTTTTTTTGTTTCATTTCCCAGGAAACAACTTAGATAAAGACACAACAAAATTCTCCTGGTGGTAGTAAAGGTACCACTCTGGATTCTTTATCAGATTTCCAGCTTGCACAAAGACATCCTAACCACTGGAAATTGCCCTCTGAGGGCTGAAAGCTAGAAATTGATCTCATATTAGATGAGCGCACCTCGTTCCCTGCTCTCCTTTGTCACTCCCAAGTTGGTGGATCTTTCCTTAAAACTCCACCAGAGATGAAAAAAAAGAGACTTCACAGCTGGCTATGGCATACTAATACCCTGGACTCATTAAATTAATGGGCGCCAGATTCCCCTTACTGAATGTGCACTGATGCCCTTTGAGTTTGCCGGGGCTAGAGGGTGTGCAGCACTTTGAAAGCCCTGACCGGCATATTGAATGTGTTTTAATAGAAACCTTTTGAGACTCCTGGTAGGATGCACAGTAACTCTTTGCCTTTAAGTTCCCGCACCTCTCTGTGTGATCTCGTCAGATAGCCACTCTATCCTCGGATTCAGGCCTGGAGAGGGGAAAGGGACGATGCACGGTAAATGAGGCCAGAGGTGCCCATATCTCAGCAGAGGCCATTCTTTCATGGAGATGTGAATCTTGGAGACATGGCGCTGAGCAGGCTTTGATGTAGAAAGGTGCTCCGCATTAGACTCAGAATAAGGAGGCTTACAGGTCGACATATTGTGGGATTCCCTTCAGGGATATGAGAATGGCCTCTCGCTAACGCAGTGTTGATTTAATTACTCGACGATGGTCTTCACCCAACCATAGAAGCTGCCCTATGAAATGAACTGAGTCCATCAAACAGCCATTATGCTATTTCCCATTTATTGTTGAGATAACATTTGCTAATCAATCCATAATATAGGCAAGCTGCAGGTATATGAAGAATTTGACTATAAGTGTTTTCATTGCCAAAGGTGGCACTTGCAAAGTGACAAGGTGTAAAGAAAGGGAAAAAGATATTGTTTTTAATGGAGATCTGGAGATATATTTGACTATCAATCCCTTCTCATATAATGAGAGGAATTGAATATTAATACGAATTTTGCATATTTGCCCAAAAGCAAAAATGATAGATGATAAGAATAGAAAGCGTTTTAACTCACATTTGCGTGACAAAAAAAACATTGCTTTAGTGCACAAATGAATCACCCTGAAAGTCAACACAACCACAAGTACCAGATGTTAAGATAAACATAGCTTATTCTCAAATTGATTTAGCAAGCCAAAAATATGTCTCGATGTTTAGTGATTTTTACATCAATTTAGTTGTTATGTAACAGAGAGCCCAAAACATGATCAACCCTGTATGAAAGGCCATTATTCTATGACCATTTTCTGTGGCATTTTAGATCCAGCATCTTGACCACCTACGTCCTAGTGCTGTAAAACAAAAAAATATTTGAAAATCAGGTCAATGTCAAGAGTTTTCATTTCAGTACCTATGAAATACACACAGCTGGTATTTGCTGTAGGTTACTGTCTGAATGATGCTGTAGATATAGTGAAAAAAAAAAACTCAAACTACAAAACTGCTGACTCAGGTACAAGGCACTGTCGCATCGCTATACAACTCGTCCTCATTATCGTAGACACTACAGCAATGTATACCTCTGACAGAAAACCATGTTGGCCATGATGTGATTTTCATAGCCAGCTCTGACAGTAATTATTTGACAAATCCTTTGATTGTAGCTCAGTTGCCACGTCTGAGACATTGGCGAATATCGCTCCTCAGCAATTCCATAAGCAGAGCGTAAGGCACCGCGGAAGCTGCTGATACTTACATGACTCCCACTCTAGCGTGTGATGGTAATTTATTCTGTCCCTGGTGCTCATCATCCTGATGCAACTCACAGTGACAAAAATCCATCTCTGTGGTTCCTGGCAACAACACAGGAGGAGGGGGTGAATGGAGGGAGATCACAAATTTTTACAATGGCTATCATAATGAAGAGAACGGTTACAAGGCATGTTTTGAACATCATCATTTACATCTGCTATTACATCTGGAGAACTTTAAAAACAGGGGCCAATCATTCAGAAATATAAAAACAAACTAAACATTCAGTGACTGTCTTTTTAGATTCTCAGTGATTTTTATTCCTCCTTCCGTCCTAATATTAGTCCTAGATTTTACCCTATAGAAGCCAGTTTCTAGTTTTTTTTCTCAGAGTTTCTCCGAGAGTATGGCTTAAGCACTTCAAAGTTAAGTACTATATAGAGAGTATCATTCATTTGGCAGCTCATGTTGTCCAGCTTCAAAAACGTAAGACTAACTAGAGACACTCTGGGCTGATTTCAGGTTCAGAGAAAAGAAAGAATTTAGCTCGAGCTTAGGCTGCCCATCCCCATCCAAAGGTGGGCTCTTTTTCATCTTATCATAGTCTTAGCGCATCGGTTTGGTGACTATGTGCTTCACAGGTGGGAGTCTGCTTCGCTCAAATAAGCCAGTTCACTAAGGATGGGATTTGCCGCTGTTATTTTTCTATTAGGAAAGAATTATGCTAAGCCTTTAGAGGCATCTTTGCGTTGCTATGACAGCCCATATTTCCTACCGGGTTGTGACCTTGAATGACTACAGTGCACAGCCAAGTAGGCCCCAAACCCTTTGAGGATTAGAACCAGGGTCTTTTAGTTATGCAAAACAACTCTGATATGATTGAACCTTGGATGGTTCAAGACAAAGTTTATTGAGATTCCCTTCTATTCATCTGATCATTGTCACCTGATAATTTCCAATGGCTTGCTATGACTTCAAACACTACTTTTATAACATAGGTACTGTTGAGAATAAGACATAAGCTTTTTCTGGCATGTCAGCAAACATCTTAACATGAACTACCATTAAAACGTGTAATGCAAGATTGGTTGTGCAAAATATCTAGCCTCAATGAGACATACATACAAAGAGATGACTGACTTTATTATTTTTAAGGCTCTAAAAACAATCAAATACTGTTAAACATAATTCAATCAGTAATGCTCAAAACAGGTGTATTTTTTCCCTCAGTTGTTTTTTGGAATAACCATAACAAGTGGTGCTGTTGTAAGCAGCAATTCAAAAAAACATGGATATGAATGAATGAATTTCAAAAAGTCTTTCCATAACAGGCTAGTTTTGAAGGTTTTTTGATGATCTGTTCCCCTTTTCTGTTAATTAAAAAACACCAAAAATCTTTTTTTTTTTTCAACAAGATCATTTGATACATAAAATGGTGGGCTTGGATGAGCAGAATTTTGAGTTTTGTCCCCACAAATGTGCCTCAAACTCTATTGATAAATCATCATAATACCTAATACCATAATAGTGATTGGTTTTGTCATGAACAACTAATTAACTAATTAATTGAATAATCACAGCAAATTAGCGCAGAATGAAATTGAGTTACTCTAAAGTCCATAGGTCTCTGTGGCCACTATAGGTGAGTTTGGACAAAATAGGAAAAAAACATCATTACACATTCCAGAGAGAAGGTCTTAATACTTCTAACCTTTTTACATATTCCTTGCATAAAGGATCTAATAAAAGTGAGTTGGAGCTGAGTAACGTCCATATATTGTGTCTGATTGGTTGCATCTATTTTACCTTTTTCACAGAACTCCCTATGTCTTGCTTTCTCAAATTTTTTTTATTTTTTGACTTGCTGGTAAATCCATTCAGCACTTAGAACACAGCCATAACCTACCTTAAGGTGGAATAATTCGTAGCTGGGGCCAACGTTTACTTTTGCTATCAGAATATTTATTAAAGGGAATCAGGAATCTGTAAATCATTATGATTTAAAGTTAATCTGGAATTCATGCGTTACCTTTTAACTCAACAATGAATTACTTCCTGTTGTTTCAAGGATCAATTGCATTTTTTTCCCCCAAGAAATGCAATTTCACAAATCATTCATGTTCATCCAACTCACCGGAAATTGTTTTCCCCCTTTAGATCCTGTCATAATACATCCGCCTGTTTTCAGACCAGCCATCAAAGCTTCAACTTGGAGACATCTATAGACAGCTACTCAAAGTTGACACCCAGATGAAGCTTTGAAAGAACAAGATTGACACAATTGTGGTCACAATGCACAACAGGAGATTACTTTGAAGAGGAAAGTGTTCTGAGTATCAGATATCACTTTAGAAAAAGTGGCTAAAGATGAGACAAGTATTAGGTGTGTGGAACTGGTGTACATGCGACAAAAAAGGCCATCATGTCTGCTCAACGCTATTTCTGTGTGTCCAATTGAAAACGCTGAGAGGTCAAACTCAACTGCTAAAAGTTTCTTCGAACTTCGAACTCTTTATCTGGAGTTTGATTCAAACTTTGGATGTTGCCGCCTGGCGATGCAAATGAAGAGTTGACGATAAATCCAAGCAAACAGCACTTTTCAAAAAAAAAAGGAAAAAGTTGCCTAAATAAAGTGCTGCTATCACAGCAGTGCGGTTTTGGGAATTGATCAGTCTAAGTCCCGAGATGCATTCCTGTCAAGTGGCAGGTCTGCGTAAGATGACACATTTTCTGACAGTGCCTTGTCAATGACTGTGTTGGAGTGAAGTCCCCAGCCGTGTTGGCTCACTGCTAAAGTGATATCTATCATCTTATTTTTGACAAATTCGTCACTGCCATCTCTCAATCTAATTGGACTTTGAGGTCCCTGTAAGACAAAGACAGCTAATCTTAGTGTTTGCGTTTGAACGCCGCTTGCCATTCAATAGTTCCCAAATCTTTGAGCCGGTGCTCGGCTAAGTTTGAAAAACATGACAGTCACATTTTAGGTGCTCTGATGTCACACAGTCTTTCCGAGCTTAAAAGTTCACTCAATATGAGGTTGGGTCTACTTTGATGTGGGGGTCTCCAGTGATGTGATTTTAGCATGCTATCTGCCTGTGCTGTTCTCTGTCACCCACTGCAGCACTGACTGACATGGGAGCTGCCAGAGCTGATACTCTGCCTCTTATTCTCGGTGACTACAAATTGAAGATACAGGGAAGGTACATCCAAGCAGAATCATGACAAACAAAATATACAAACTTGTAGTAAAATTTAGTACAGGCAGGTTGTAGGAATAAATGTTCGTTGCTGTGTTTACGTGAGCGAAATATCGAAAAACACGTAAAACCCAAGCCTGCATTTTTCCCATTTGTGAGCTCTTGACTTACATGTTTCCAAAAATATGTATATCCTCTTATGACCCAAGATCTTGTAGGATATGCATTTTTAATTTCTCTTTGGTCTTATTGGGTCCTGATAAGAATTGAAAAAAAGAAGTAAGCATCATCTTTTGTCATGTTCTAGTTTTTGGGACCAAAAATTATGTCCGCACAAGTATACACTTGGTCTGAATTTGACATAGAACCTGATGAAGGTCTTGGACCTCGAACCTTGATGAAGGTCCGAGGTCTTAGTAGAATATAAAACATAAGATTTAATTATTTATGTGATGGGGGTCCAGTGTTGGGGTAACGGGAGCGGGGGGGGGCTGTTATTTTGTTCAAAACGCGTACTTTCTAACCCCTAAATTGAAATTACGCAGCGCTGAGAAATCAGCGCGCATATTCCCCTACTCGCTGCGGCGCGAAAAAAAAAACAAAAAACAAAAGGGGCCGATTGAGTTGGAGTAATCTTATTTTATGTCCACGACGGCGAGAGGAAACCCTGCCTCCCCCTCCCACCACCACCACCATCCCACCCCACTCGCCCCGCGACGCAAACGCTCACCTGAAGACGCAGCCGCGGCTCCCCATGATTCCTCAGTCGCTCACGTTTCCGCGTACTGAGAATTGGGATTTAAGGGGGGAGGGGGGGATTAAAGGAGAATATTTCAATTTACCTGACTGTGCCAAAGTAATTACCTAACCCTCCTGGGAAAATGCAATTACGGAGACAGTGGAACACACCTACAGACGGGGAGGATATCTAGGGCGAATAAACCGCAAATCTGGGACTGTAATGAAAGTAATTAAGACAAAAAAAAAATATTCACCGCAGCTTCCAGAATTCTTGATTTCTTGCCTAAATACTGGAAGGAAGATGGAGCTGACGAGACATCAATTCCTCTGTCATCTTTGTTCCCTGTGCTGTCACGTTAACCCTTTACAGTCTGTTTTTTATTGACACGTTTCCACGGTAATCTGGAGTCAAGCCTTACAAAGTGACGCTGTGACAGAAAAAAAATATGCTCATTAAAAACGAAGAGGAAAAAATGATGGAAATGTTGCGGCTGCTGTTTGATTCGTTGACTCCCAACTATATTAAATTGGGGGGGGGGGTGGATGTAGAATATGCTGCATTACAGAATAAAAACTACACGCGCTCCGATTATTGGGATCGATCAGAAAATCAGACCAGATCTTTATTTCGGAACTTGCAAAATTACCAGAACTCTGTATTCCAGAACAAACAAAAAATCAACAAAAAACGGCCACCGGAAGCATCAAACAAAATCTATTATGAAATTATTAGCATTTTTTTCTATTTATAAATTGACAAGCGGCTGTTTGGGAGTTGGGAGTAGAAGAGGCCTGTGTACGAAGTTGCAGTTAAAACGTACTTAAATTGTACTTAATACTTAAAATGCACGTCATGCTGTTTTTCAGGCAAAGAGAACTTTCAATTTAACATGGATGTTTTCTCGGCTAAAATATATGGATGAAACTGCTGAATTAAATCCGTTATTCCGTCCGGTAATTGGAATAAAATAAACCCGGAATGAGTGTGTGGAGGAAATGTGGTCTGGATCTTAAGAGAGTTCGTCTGACGCAGCAGCTTTATTATGAAGATGTACACAGCGGGTAAGGGTTGCGTAATTTGTGTGTGTGTGTGTGTGTGTGTGTGTGTGTGTGTGTGTGTGTGTGTGTGTGTGTGTGTGTGTGTGTGTGTGTGTGCGTGCGCGGGTGTGGGTGTGTGGTGGTTGGTGG
>CAAKHD010014184.1:386426-401116 GCA_901007705.1 Fistularia tabacaria
TTTTTTTTTGTTTTTTTGTTTGTGTGTGTTTGTCTCTGTCTCCCTCTCTGTCTCTCTGTGTGTCTGTGTGTGTGTGTGTGTGTGTGTGTGTGTGTGTGTGTGTGTGTGTGTGTGTGTGTGTGTGTGTGTGTGTGTGTGTGTGTGTGTGTGTGTGTGTGTGTGTGTGTAAACTGGGCCTCGTGCTTTGTGGACTGGAAGGGAGGGACTGGCCCCCGCTTTTGTTGGATCGTTATTTACAGCTGCACGTTGACACTGATCCACATTTCCTAAAGTCGTTTTGGCCTTAAAATGAAGGAGGTCTATTTAAACCGTAGGTGAAAGTCAGTCCGAGGCGGAGGCGTCTTTTGAATGAACGCGCCGTTTGTCGCAAAAAAAAAATCAATTAGAGGCCCCATTACAATCATAAATAAAAAAGAACATGAGTAACTAAATTTAAAGTCCTGACCGCTTCGTAGTTCAAATTAAAATCTGTCTTTTCAATCCGTCAAAATAAAACACACACACACACATATACGTATTATTCTGGAAGAGTGTGTTTACGTTTGTGTTGTGCGGGGTATGTAAGGCATGGGTCCTCGACTCCCACCCCTATATTTCTTTTTCAGTAAAATATCATGCACGAATGATAGGTTTAGCCGTTCCCGAATGCACGCACACACACGCACGCACACGCAGGCAATCATGAATGCAGCATTTTAACGAAAGCTCTTAATTCTAGTGTTTGGTAGTTTGTAGGTTCGTATCTAGTCTATACGCAGTGAATAGTAATTGTGTGAAAATCATTCAATTGTGGTCAAATTCACTGACAGCGTCTGACAGCTTGTCACCTTTGCCAGGGTCAGGATATTTATTTTTTACCGTGCATTTGTTTTTGGGAAAGCCGAGAAAATCCTGGTTTGTCATCCTCTGGCATCCACTCGTTCCCTCATCCTGGTCCCTCTTGGTTTTGTTTGTAGCAAAATGCGGCGCATCTCCGAAAACAAAGAGGCAACAATGTCGGCGGCTACCAGTTAATTCCAGTTTTGCTAAAAAAGAGTATATGATAAGTTGTTGTCGCCAAAGCTGATCATAGTTTTAAGATTTATTTTTTTTTACTATGTGGCCAATTGATGAAAGAGCGAATTAGAGAAACCAAAAGGCCTATGTCTGGATGAGATTCGTGCCCACCTGTGGCACCGGAACTTTTCCAGACGACAGCAGCGAAACGAAACCTTTTTTATTTTAACAGCAGGCCCGAATTGTTCCGAAAATTAACCTTTGCTGTTTGTAGGATTATCCCGCAATTCTTTTGTTAATATATGTTATTTCTGTATGACATTTTTGTTCTCTATTCGAGCAGCGCCGATTCATCTTGAAATAGGTGAGATGACAGTTGGAAAATACAGGCTGTCAATTGTAAATCAAAATCTGACGGATAAAGGCCAGCTGTGCTTACGATTTTGGCAGAGTTGACTGAATAACATGATGAACGTGTAAATCTAAATAATTTTACAATGTATTCTTAAAGTGCTTTTTTTCTAGTCCATCAGTCATCAAGTGATTACAATAACAATTATAAAAACAACAATAATAACAAAAGTATTTAAATTGAAGACATTTAGTTAATGATAAATCTAATAATAACGATTATTACATATACTATATATATATTATTATTAACTTTATCATTATTATTAAAACTGAGCATTATGGCTGTACTTTGATTATTCTGAATTTATAATGATCTTTTTTTCCCTCTTCATGTCAATTTGTGAGAAAGCACATTACATTTTGAAAGGCTTCAGAGGATCTTCACTTTTACTTAGGTTAAATTTCTTTTCTATTTTTTGGACAAAAAATATTATCAAAAAGGAAAAACATAACAGATGGTTATTTAAAAAAATCCTCCATTTGCTTTTGGAGGCAGAAAGTTTTAATTACACAACATTCCCTTTGTATGTCATAACAGGGAGAATGTATCTGGTCCTCTGAGACATACCAGATACTCCTGTCCAACAATCATTGGAAATCACGGCAAGGACTTCAAAGTATCCCAAAAAAAAGACCGCTTTGCTTCTTTTCAAACCTAAATTTCACTTTTGATTTAAAAAGTAACATTTCGATGTGTAAATATGTTTATTTTTGTCTCATCAGGGTCCAGTTAAGATCCTGGTGTCCGTGTGTCAGTGAAAACCCATCTGACAGGAAGATGACAAGCAATTTGAGAAATCCAAGTCTGCTCCTCTTCTCAAAATGACAGTAAGCTCGAAACAAATTCAACGAATTTCCCCTTTTTTCAGCTACAAAGTTATATCAGAATTATATTGAAAATATTGAAAAGCTTTACATTCAAACTGTACGGAGTGATGGCAATGAACAATGCAGGAAAAACGTTGATTAACCTGTGCATTTTGGAATAAAATGCAAACTGGGATCAGTGTTATTCTAATTTTACTCCTGAAAACTCTAAAAGGAAACTCTTCACGCTGTAATTATATCTTTATGTATCTAAATTATCTTATTCCTTTATCCTTCTTTTAATTAAGTAGCATGCCAAATAATATTTTTACACATCTGATTTTACATTTTCAGCGTGACTATGGACTTAATTGGGCTTAATTTTGCATGTGTGTGTCCCGGAATGTGTGCACCCACCATGTCTTTTTGTTTGTGTGTTTGTGTGCCTTTGTGCCAATAAATGTGTGCGCCCGTGTTTGTGTGTCTAAGTGTTCAACTGTAACTCTTTCCCTGTGCATGCGCCCATGTGTGTTGCGTGCTGCCTATAACTGGAGTTTAACCCCTGCGTTCAGGGAGTCACATCCCCTCATCTCACCAGGCCCATTCTTACTGCAGCACGTTAACATTTTACTCTCTTCTCTCTCCACCCACCCCCTTCACTTTTGTCCTAAGAGGGCAATTAAGGAAACAAACGTTTTCCCCAAGATAAGCTGGCTGCCAGCTTTGCATACTAATGCAATGCCAAGTGGTTACAAATAATAAGTGCTCTAATTACCAGCACTGTTTTCAATCAGAAATTGCTCAATTTCCCAGGATGAGGTCTCCTGGCTGGAGAAAAAAATACCTGACAGAAGCAAAAGACAATCATCTCTATGTGAAGTGTGACTGATTGTATCTGTGTGTGTCATGGTGCGCACATGTGTGCACAATATGATAAGAGTTCATCTGCCTCGGTGGTACAACCCTCTCTATGCTGGAATTGACAAGTCAAGAAATGGATCCTGTCAGTCTCAACAACATTCAGCACCACAATTATCCCCTTTTCCCAGCCTGGGTGCATTAATGTAAACCACACCAGGCAGGAGTTGCCACACAGTGAGGAGCATGATGTGGTGCATCATCTCTGGTTGAGCAATTTGATGCAATTGTGTTGCTGTGTGATCATCAGTGCAAATCGGGGCCTGCTCATTTATTAAGCAATTTTCTTTGGAGAAAATTAAAAGGAAGGCTCATGTAATTTAGCAGAGGATAGTTATAGCTCTAAAAGCATCAACAGTGCATAATGTGGTTGACGTTAAAAAAGGGAGGAAGTTCAACATCTAAGAGACCACTGGACATATAACCCCATCAGGGAGGGGGTAAATATTCTGAAAGAAATTGGCATATTCATGTGGCCACCAGGAGTGGGGGGCAGCACAGACCAAAGTGACAAGGACTCACTCCCTGGGTGTGAGAATGAGTCTCTCCATAGGATGCGCAAACAGGACCCATCTACTGGCCTTAGATGACCTTTCACTCTGACGATGGCTAATGGAGGGTTGGCCCACGATCAATGCAGTGAGAGGCCGGCTCCCCACCCCTGGCCTTTCACCAGGTCAGGAAGGAAAGGATGCTGCCAGGAGCCACGCCGCGGAGCCATCGACCCTGCCACTTGCCCATCCTGTGGGTGACAGCTGCAGTGCCAATGAGCCAGGGGATGCCATGCTGCCCTGCCTCTTAGGAAGGACAGCCAGTGAATCTTTCTGTATGGCTTTAGGAGGGAATTGCACTAATGATCTTTTTGTGAATGCCACATCCTTGTAAAAAACCCCAACAAATACTTTGGTGTTGAGTAGATACTAGTACAAGAGCCTGAACTAATTACTTTTGCCACAAAATCAGATTTGGCACAGTGTTGATAACCTTTCTCACTTCCTATTTATAAATATGTTGTTTTTTCCAAATACAACAAATATAACAATGTTTTTTTTTTAAAAAAAAAAGCTGGCAAATGTTCAATATTTTAAATTCACACATCAGTCTACAGTTTAGACTGATGTGTGAAAACAGATGTTGCTAACAAGCACTGTTTAGACTCCAAACAGTGCTTGTTAGCAATGACATCTCTTTATCTTGCAAACATGAGAAAAATCCTCATATTAAAATCGACATCAATAACGCTCGAAATATGCATATCAATAGATTTTACATTGTGAGTTTTATGTGTTGTCCACTTTAGCGGTTACCGCAGGGAATAAATTTTCTTATGCAACTCCACACAGCTAAGATGTGCCTGATGTGGTGCTTGGTGGTGTACTTTGTAACCCAGATGGCGCACTGCTGTAAACCTTTCATCACTGCAGCTTTTTTGTCAGTAAGCCATGTTTGTAAAAGCAACATAATATTTATTGTGCATTTTAATTGCACCAGCTTCAAATGCTACAATGTAAAGATATTCGGAACAATAGCAGATAAAATATTCAATCCATATGGGAAGAGAGGGAGGAAAAACATCCTCAAGATTTAGCACAGAATGTTCTTTTTATTATCATTAACTCTAATGTGATTCTGTAGCCCCCTCTGACCTTCTCACAGCAGCACCTCATTTCAGAAGTCATTCATTAGAACAAACAGAAGGCATGCAGAAAGGCATCAAGAATGAGATGTGGTGAGAGAGCGCAGTATAAAACAAATTAGGTTGTTCCTATTGGATGAACCAAATTGAGACTGTAGGGAAAAAAAGGCATTCCTCAAAAATTAAAAGGATAGCTGCTTGTGTAATTTTTTGGAGATGTAGATATCATGTGGTGCTCGTGATCCAGTTGTTGGTCTTGTGCAATGTTTGTAATCGCAGTTCCACTTACTGTCCACTTTGGATTTGAAGACCCATGGGGAGCCTTGAAATATGGGCCTGAGCTGTGTATGTTAGGATTGAGATTGGCTACAGTGTTTCTGTTCAAGACCATGGGCTAAAAAGGGCTGTGGTGAAACTAATCAGAAAGCTTCTTATGTCTTCCTCCTCTGATATGAATGGATTGTAGAGTCATCCCCACATGATTTGGCCCAGTGGAATGACAGCAAAGGCCACTGCTCCCAACTAAGCCGCCCAGTTTCTTTTTCATAAAAGTATTCAGATGTGTATCCCTGTATCTGCACACCATCGCCAACCCCGCCCGTTCCATGTGTTGCACCAAGCTTGTAAAGGTTCTGATGACCTAAGTGTTGATATAAGTGTTGATGTGTGAACATATATATTAACCATCAAGGTGGCAGCAGACAGTGGTCAGAGGCTTGGCTTGGTGGGCAGAGGAGATGGGGGAGAGAGAGACGAGGGTGAAGAGAGTTGTGTGGATCCTTGGTGTGGTGTGACAGACTCCCCAGCCTCCTGGTAGGATTTGTTGGAATGTGAGAGAGGAGGATTTTAGCACCAGGCAAGGCACGCCAGAGTGCTGCAGACTTCATGCCATCTGTCTCAGCCTCCATCCTCTCTTTGCCAAACTCATCGGACCTTTATATCCTCCTTCTCATCCCTGTTCACAAGAATAGCGGACATACTGAGATCTGCTGATGTATTGGAGGGGAAAAAATTCTGGGCTTAGAAAACAGATTCAAAAATCTCGATTGATTAATATGTATTCTTGGAGCTCACTGTCGAACAGCCCTCATGGAGATAAAATGTGTGTTTAATAGCCTTGCCATTTGTTACTTGACCAACAGGGAAAATGCAAGAGAGATATATTCATGTTATAGCAGATATGCTGATCGGTTAATGATAATGAATCATATCCAAAAGCAATAGCCAAAAAGTTAAGAGCGATTTAAACTATTGTTGAGAAACATCTATGTCCATCACTTTGCAATGAAAATACACACACCTTTTCATTATACTATATTAGAATTTTACCATATCTGACAAACACAAGATATGACATATGATGATAAAGCACAGTAGAGGTGCAGTATTTTTTCAGCTTTATACTTTTGCTATCTTCTTCTTCTTCTTCTTTTCCTTTCGGCTTTTCCCTTTCAGGGGTCGCCACAGTGAATCAACCTCCTCCATCTAACCCTATTCTCTGTATCCTCCTTTCTCACACCAACTACCTTCACATCTTCATGCTTTTGCTATCTTGATTATATTTTTTCACTCTGTCTATAAAAACAGAAAAGTATGAGCTCACAACCATGTACAAGACTATCCGAGGTCATAGTTAAATTAAGAGTGCATTGATCCATGAGACAATTTTTGATTGTTTTGAAGGGACTAATCAGTCACTCTTCCAATTTGGTTGTCTTGGGGAAGGTTGAAGGACATCATAGCTAGGCGCTGTACTCAGTCAGTTTCCTTAACCTGTTTATAGAAGACAGAGGGAATGGAAAGGAAATGCATTCTTTAGTCAAAATTGTACGCCAGGTGGAGCGAAGTAAGCACGAAGGAGACACTTGGAGCAGACCCATGGTGTTATCTGGGATCGTATCAACTACTTATCCGGCCAAAGACGGCAGGGTGGAAGCTGAGACTGTGATATCTATGGGTTGTACTTATAATATATTTTCAGACTGATAACACGCAGCTTCACGATAGGCTGCTTTATTGCTGAGGGAACTTACGGAACTCCCGCCCGAGACGTCACGTCCAATATACGCCAATGTCATGACGTAAGCAGTAGGTGTAAACATTAACATCAATTCAGTCTTTTTTTTTTTTTTTTAAAGTTTGTCTGCCACTTTTGATAACTTCAATATTTAAAAACAGTGAACATGAAGGTAGGCAAACGATTAGATTTCTTTGGTGCAATCAACTGGTTAGTAAACATTCACTTGGTCTATGAACAACAATAAAACACTATGAGGTTAACAATTAGATTGTTTCAGTATAAAACAGGTAAGTTTAGATTTCAAATATAGAGCATAGAAACAACCTTATAGATACTTTCAAATAAAGAGCATAGAATCAAACTGATAGATGCTTCCAAATATAGAGCATAGAATCAACCTTGTAAATACTTTCAAATACAAAAATAAGAAATGTGAAGTAAGCTCTTAGATTTGAATGTTTTCCTTATGGTATTTCCAGTTTTCCTCAGGCTGAATCAAAATCACTGAGGTACTGTGGAGGCTGTCGGCACCTGGCCAGGTACCTTGCCCACACCTAGACTGTGACTTCATCCTCTTTTTCTGCTGCAGATGTGTCGCACACGCCAGGATTGAGCTTCTAGAAGAATGAGGAGTTTCTTGTCACACAGTGTCCACTTTGCTCAGCTGTGACCATAGAACCTTTGACAGTGGTCACTCTGTACATTTTGGGATTGTTGGCTGGGTTAAGCTTATTGTGCCTGGGCTGAGAACACAACACCATGTTGCCAGGTTGGAGAGTGTGAGGTGCAGCGTGATGGCGAGTGTCTGAGTACACCTTCATTTTGGCTTTGGCCTTGCGGTCTCTCCTGGGAAGATCTTCGTCCGGTCTGATGGGCACACTTATTGAGGGCATCTTTGTGTATATCTGTGTGTATCTTGCATTTGAGCAGCGACTCAGCAGGTGATGATGTTGTTGTGCTGTGTGGTGTTGCACAGTACTCACGCAGGAATGTGTAGAGATGCTGTTTCCAGGGGGTTGGATTGGGTGACAGGACATGTAGTCTGCTGGGTTGTCAGACCCTTTTTGTACTCCGCCCTGAGGTTGTATGGCTGCAGACTCCCCAAAGCTCAATGCGGGCTGGCAGCTTGGACCTCGGGTTATTCCAGATGCGCTCCAGTGACTTATGATATGTCACCATAGAGAATTATTTGCCATCAATGTATAGATGAAAATGTTCGCAGCTCCATACGATGCAGGGGTTTCACACTCTGTTTGGCAGTAACACCGCTCAACATCGCTAAGCGATCGACTTGCATACATGATGATGTGTTTCTTTGCCTTGTCCTTTTACAGCAGTATTGCCCCAAGCCCCACAGGACTGGCATCAACGATGAGCTCTGTTTCCATGTTCAGGTCGAAGTATGCCGTTGTGGTGTCATTGGTGAGGCTGTCTTTCAGTTCACTCAGTGCTGCATCCTGTTCCACAAGCCACTGCCAGAGAGTGTCCCTCCTTGTGAGCTTTCTCAGCAGCTCTGTGACTGTAGCAAAGACAAGAATGAAGCGTGAGGAGTCGTTCGCCATGCCCAGGAGACATCTTACCTCTGCTGCACCTTTGGGCTTATGGGCTTGGCGTATGCTATTGACCTTCCTCGGAACAGCTGAGATGCCACCAGAGGAGAACTCTAGTCGAGTCTTGTTGAACTTGCACTTCTTTCTGTTCAGTGCGAGGCCATGTTCTTTCAGTCGCCGGAACACAGCAATTAGGCTCTTGTCGTGGTTAACCTGCATCGCCCTGTTGATGATGATGTCATAACTGAGGTTTTTTTACTCCAGTATTGCCCTGGAGCATCTGATGAGAGGCATTTTGAAACACGTCCACAGCAAAGGAGATGCCGAAATCTAGGCGCTTGTACCTCCTTAGGCCTAGTGCATTGTAAACGTGGTGATGTATCGGCCGTCAGGATGTAATTCCAGCTGCTGGTACCCCGCTGTCAGATTCAGCTTTGAAAGCACCGTCACGCCAGTCAGTTCATGAAAGACATCATCTATGGTAGGAGTCAGGTGACGTTCTCTTGAGATGGCTGTGTTTGCCTGCCACATGTCAACACATATGTGTACCTTGTTGTCGTTTTTAGTCTTTTGTTGCGTTCGATGGGTGATACCCATGGGGTTGGGCCCTTTCACTTTCTCGATGATGTCCCCTGTTCCATCTGTCTTGTTCTTGTTCCGTGCCTCCATGATAACTGTGAACTTCCCTAGGATGGGCAGCATGTCTTTGGAACCATAGGCCAGTATCCTGAGATCTGTGCACAGGAGGCGAGGCTGAAAACTCAGGTTGTTATATGTCTTTTCTCTGATGAGGTTTACTGCAGCAGCGGAATCGATCACGGCTGGCTCTGTGTCTCCATTAAGTTTGATTTATGTCAGTGGCTGCTTAATGCCTCTGTTGCTTTTGACGGTGTATGCATAACATTCATCACTGCTTGAGGATGACTTGCTTTGGGCTGGTTCACACTGAGCTGGTTCACTTTGGGTCTCTATTTGGTTGACTCTTCTTCTGTCGCATTTCTTGTATGTCCATGTCTCTGTTCTCGGCTCTGTACGTTGGGGTTTTGACCTACCCTGCCTTGCAAAGTGGTTTTGCTTCCCACATGCTTTACACTGTTTGCCTCTTGCTGGGCATTTGTTTGAGTGTGGCCACTCACCCCCCGCAGTTTCTGCACAGGGCGTTACAGTAACTTGGACGTTTTTGGTATACCGGTACTTTCTCCTGGGTTTGTTTGTCAACTTGATTCACTGTACCAGTGAGACTGGAACCTTCTTAAATTCCTTTCAACTGTAATTCAGATTGTTCGAGAGTCCATATTCAAGGAGTTCTTTTCATGTTATTTTCACTCTCCTTCAAGCCATATTTGCGCACCCTTGATGACATGCAACTTTGAATGATCTGTGACTTTATTTCATTGTCCACATCACTAAACTTGCAGTGTTTGGCTAGCATGCGAAGTGTGGTAGATTAAACATCAAAATTCTCACAAGACAGTTGTGTAGCTTTTCTGAAGATGTAGACCTCGTGCTGGACTTTCTTTTTCGGTGCAAAGTAGTTGTTGAGCTTTGCCTTCGCGTCTGCATACTTGTCCCTGTCTCCCGCCATCGTGTCGTAAATGTCGTGCACTCTCTCACTGGCCAGATGAAGCATAAGGGCTTTCAATCTTGCATCCACGGTTATGTTCATGGCTAGGGTTCTCATATCTCTGAAGCCACTTATTCCACCATGGTCCGACAGAGCTCGGTTCAATCTCTTCGTCGAACGGTGGTACAGCTGGGCTGTTCCATGGCGTCATGTTGACCATTATGACCATTAAGACTGTTACATTGTGAACTAACTAGCACACTTACCACAGGGATAAGTTAGCTGATCAAACTCTTTCGCTCCGAACGTCTTCCGCACGTAATAATCCGCTTTTTGGGACAAACGTCGGCGATCCTCGTCACCAATGTGATATCTATGGGTTGTACTTACAAAATACAGTATGCTCAGAATGATAACACGGAGTTTCACGATATGCTGCTGTATTGCTAAGGGAACTTCCATAACTCCCGCCCTAGACATCATGTCCAATATATGCTTACACCAACGTGATTACATAAGCAGTATGTGCATACATTAACATCAATTCAGTCAACTGGTGTTATCTGAGCATTACAGAGCCTATCATAGGTGAGGAGGTGAGAATTGTCAAGAGTAGTCAACTGTGTACAAGCCGCTATGTCCACTCAGAAACCCATTATAATATATATATTTTTTTCATTTGTACTTTATTAATCCCTCGTGGGGAAATTTGTTCTCTTCATTTAACCCATCATGGATGAACCATGAGCAGTTGGCTGCCGTCTAGCTGTACCAGGGTAGCAGTTAGGGGTTCAGTGTCTTACTCAACAACACTTCAACACACTTGG
Organism: Fistularia tabacaria; assembly: GCA_901007705.1. Classification (NCBI taxonomy): domain Eukaryota; kingdom Metazoa; phylum Chordata; class Actinopteri; order Syngnathiformes; family Fistulariidae; genus Fistularia; species Fistularia tabacaria. The sequence goes on from CAAKHD010014184.1 coordinate 397,159, forward strand.
AGGAGCCAGGAATCAAACCAGGAATGTTCAGTCCAGAGGACGATCGTTCTATCTCCTGCGCCTCGGCTCTCCCAAAGCTACTCAGTCAAAATGAAAGGAAATTAAACTTGAAGGAATGGGGGCCGGCACACCTTCCACCTACAGCCAGAAACAAACACCTTTCGATCAAATGCACTCCAATGCTAATTGGAAAAAGAGCAGAGTCTCTATAATCACAACTCTAATGGTGTAAATCAAATCTGTTAAGGATTATATTTTTCTTTATTATGCAGAACTATTATGTTGTCTCCATCTTATGACTTCAAATGAAGTGCTGGTAAGTATATCATGTGCAGTTTATATATATATATATATATATATACACACACACATACACACACATATATAAATATATATGTGTGTGTGTGTGTGTGTGTGTGTGTGTGTGTGTGTGTGTGTGTGTGTGTGTGTGTGTGTGTGTGTGTGTATGTATATATATTGTTCTGAGTATTGTTCTGAGTACAATGGTCTACAGAAAAGCTTCTCAGAGACACTTAAATAAAGCTTAGTTTTCCCAGAGGTTCAAGAACGTGCATTCAGGATTTTAGTATTGTATTGATGAACGCATTATTATTCATGTCTTACGCAAAATCTCAGCTTTGAGTAAATATCAGTAAATCATGATTTATACAGCTACTCTGACGCGTTCTTTGCAGTTGAACAAAGTCTGCTAAACATATTACCTGTTTTTTTTTTAATCCACGTTGCTTATCTGGACTATTTGTGTATCCTCCAGCACAAAGAGGTATGCTTGTCTTTAAGACCAGTAAATACCGTATTTTATCTAACACATTGCATGTTTGTTAGGAACAGTCATTTGGCTGCTATTTGTTGAAAGGTTTTTCCATTTTATCATGATCTTTTATGGAGCGATTTTTGTGTTGGTTTATGTTTTAAACGAACTATATAGCCCCCCACTCCCAACCCCCTGCCGTTGACTTCCTCCACTCAATCCTGCACTGCTACTGAAAAAACAATGATTTGACAATGTTTGATGGAATGCTGGGCAGCAATCAGCTTTAGGTAACTGAGACTACAACACATTCAAACTAATTTGAAATTTGTCAGTCAATAAATTCCGTGCAGAATGCAACAGCAAAATGTTGCTCAATGACATGAATAACTGTGCCGCAGAAATTGTGGGCTATAACAAGAAACAGCTGGATTCAATATTCCTCATGGGGGGTTGGGGAGGTGACATCTAAAAGGCACACGAACAGAAAGAAAACACAAAAACAGATAATTGAATCCACAGATGTTCTGACTGTTTTTGTGAGCCTGTGTGTGTGTGTCAGTTCCCGTGTGTGTGAGTGCAGCAAAACAAGCATTAATGAGTGCATTTTAATTCACATCTCTTTTTTTAATTCAAATCATCGTCTTTGGATGTGTTTCCTTGTGTACATTGTATCTGCAGATACAACTAGAATGATAAAAAATAACGTCATCATTCTAAGAGGGTCAGATCTATAAACCCTATATCTTATTCATAGGTTTGACAAAAAAATCTGCAGATAACCAAATCTCTTATACCTTGACCGTTTTCTCAAGGAAGGGAATGCTCATTTTACTGTATCTGTAACAAGTTTGTAGTGGGCAACATACAACCTTTTCATGTATACACATTTAAACCCACAAACAAAAGCTTGGATGCTTGAACTCATTCTCTTCCCCATGTCTCTCCTTGGGCATGAATAAGAAGAAGTAAATATAAGGAAGCTGGGCACTTGGAGAGGGTGGCTGGAGGAAATGAAGACGTGCCTGATTTCAACAGTAACCAATGGCGATGCTGCTCTTTATACTCTCTACCCTCTGATAGGTCTTTGTCCCTCTCTTCATGATGAGGCCCATATTCTTATATAAAATTCCCTCCCAAAGACAAACAAGCCAATCCCAAAACAAAGCTCAGAGGCTGGGGAGGGATGAAGGGACTGAGGCAGGGATGTAGTTCAGGAGGAGAGAAAGGAGCACCAGAAGTCGACGATGTGGGAGAAGGAGTCAGTGTGTTATTATTAATAAAGCATTAAAAAGTGAGCACATCAAAGCATACAGGGGCTGTGCTATCATACATGAAAGTAACGCACTATGGCTTAATGTTTCCTAAGGCATGTTGTGGTGACGCTGCTTTGATTTGAAATGCATTGTGTGGAAAATGGATTTACAGGAGCGGAGAGAGAAAGCCCGGTGTGGGTGCAGACCATAATTTAAAACCTGACCTCATAGGCTCTTCAAAGTCTCCATGAGTTTAGATATTAAGGATGTATTTACCCTGTATGAGACCTAAACCTCAAATTCATACATATGTGCAAGATGTACGTACACCTGCAGAACAAGATTTAAAAAGGGAAAGAATGGGAATTTAAATTTTTTTGTCAGAAATGATAAGAGGAACTTTTTTTTCTCCTCCATCGGCAAAAGGATGTCCCATCTGGGTGTATTTTTCTTCACCAGTTTAGGCTTTCACGATGCAGGGCATCCTATCTTGCTCCCATAGCCAGGTAATTACACTTAACTACCTTCCTTCTGTGTTCCAGCTCCATGTGCCACACTGGCTCCGACCACCTCCCTGGCTTCATTATCTGTGCGGGGCTCACTAATGGCTTGATGGCTCCACTGTGAGACTACTGGCAAAAAGAGACCAGAGGAAAAGGAACAGGAGCAGGAGGAGGAGAACAAGGAGAAGAGGAAAAAATGAGACAGTAAAGAGCACGACCTACCCTGAAGGTTAACATCTCAATCATAAGGGGAAATATCGAGTGCTACAAAGGCTTAAAAGTCATGATTAACTGATGTGAAAAGCAGCTACTTGGTGCAAAAATGTCAGAGAAAGTCATGAGACCATCCAAAGTGGTGCTCATAGGAGAAGATGACTATAGGTTGTACATGCTTAAGGTGTGCTTCACACGCACACACACGCATGCACGCACACACACACACACACACACACACAAACACACGCACACACTTGCACACAATCACACACCTTGTGAGTTTGAGACCGCCATAACCTCGCAACATGCAGAAGGACTGGGGGTGGGAATTCAGTTTCACTTTTTTTTCTAACAAATGACACCCTTACAGTTGGAAAAAAATGTTGGGGTCCCTGAACAGATTTCTCTGTTACAAAAATAAAATGTGTTGGATTAGACAAAGACAGACATTTTACGATCTAGTTTTGAACCCCAATGAGAGCACCGACAAATGCCACTCCACCCCCAATCCGTCTGTTCCATGATTGTTTTTTCTTTCCTCTCATAATGTCATATAGTTAAGAGGTGATAACTCCTATATGGCACAGACAGATCCTGACTTCTTCTGAGTGTACATAGCATATAGGCTGACACAGATTGAGATGGCATAAACTGTCTTTGCCTCACTGTAAATAGCTGTGAGAGCCTCAAGAAAATTCTATATACCTGGACACACCAGTGAAGATGTTGTGAAATTAAAGGGGTGCTTAAATGCCGTTGCCCTCAAAGTGAAAATTCAAGGTTAAACCACAGACCCACCACGAAATAAAAATCTGTTGTACTCCTGTTTCTGCGTTGTGTAGTAAACAGTGTAGTGATAGTTCCAGAAAAAAAAACAACTCAGAAATGCATAAAAAGTGTGAATGTAATGAATGATTAGTATATATATGGATGTAAACTGTTAGCATATTCAGTTTGATGAGAGCCAGCGTGATAAAATGCATATTGGAAAATGCTAAATGATTTAATTTTCAGTAAAGGTACATACAATATTTATGGAAATAAGCTCATAAATGAGCTCTAAGATAGATAGAGAGAGAGAGAGAGAGAGAGAGAGAGAGAGAGAGAGAGAGAGAGAGAGAGAGAGAGAGAGAATAAAATACAATAGTATAGAAGAGAATACACATATAATTGTCCCACAATGTGGATATCTGTGTGTGTGTGTGTGTGTG
>CAAKHD010014184.1:401136-432005 GCA_901007705.1 Fistularia tabacaria
TTTTATAAAAAAGTGAAAAAAAAAGAAAAAAAGAAAGAAAGAGAGAGAGAGAGAGAGAGAGAGAGAGAGAGAGAGAGAGAGAGAGAGAGAGAGAGAATAAAATACAATAGTATAGAATAGAATGCACATTTAATTGTCCCACAATGGGGACATCTCAGTGTGTGCGTGTGTGTGTGTGTGTGTGTGTGTGTGTGTGTGTCTGTGAACGTGTACATCGTGTGTTTAAATTTTATTTTTCACATATACAATTTGAAATGTTATTATAGTCCTTATATAGCCAAAGAGAACTATGATGTGACATTTAAGTTAAGCAAAATGAGATTTATATGGAAAATTATAGTTTGGGACGGTCATGCAGTGGTTAGTGCTTCCGCTTCACAGCAGGAAGGTCCCTGGTTTGATTCCCACAGGGAACCTTGCTGTGTGGAGTTTGCATTTTCTCCTGTCTGCGAGAAGTCCCCTTGCCACCCTGAATGCAAGATAAGTGGTATAAAAAAAGAATCAAAGGGAGTGGATGGATTGAACAAATACAGGAATATGTTTTTAAATTAACAATAATTCAGTGAGTATAATACCAGTTTTACCCCTCGTGAAATGAATAGTTGGTGTATTTATTGTCAAGCAGTGTCAACTGTAAGCATCCCAGGTCATTCAACCCGGATTTGGTCTCCACCCACAGCATCTTACACAGATGTGCAAGGCATCTTTTAGTGTTTTTAAGGAATGTGAAAAGTTCTAATAAAGAAAAATAATTAATTCTTTGGTTTGTTATCACACATTTTTAGTCATGGTCTGGTGTTTTTATCATTCTCTACCACCCTAGCTTTTCTCTGTCCTTGGACTTCATGACTATAAAGATATCAAAAGCAAAGTGAGTCTACTTTAGGTAGGAGGAGGATTAAACTGGATTTTTTAAAGACCGCTGGATGCCTTGTGAGTCATTTTGAGGCGCACAGAGTGAGACAGTAACACTATTGGACGAGCAGGGGCCGGCATCTCTAAACACGAAGGGAGAAGAACATGATAGCATTTCAGTTACCCTCTTGGTGTATATCAATAGATATGTTCAGTGCAAAATACAGATATACTCAGTCATTGTTGCACATTTGAGATGCAAACCATGTAGAGACTGATCTTCAAATTGCTTTGCGTTTTTTTGAGGGTGTAAATAGCAAGAGCGATATCATATTCACAAACAAACAAAATACTATTGAGGAGGTCTTATCCTCCTTAACAAGAACTCAAGTTTGTAAAACAATTTATTCTCTAATCAGTGATACCTGCATCTAATTGTATAAATTATATTTTAAAGGAAGCAGCTGTCACTTCGCTTTGATTAAGTCTGTTTGTTTGTTACTTGCAACAGCATTATTAGTGGTTGCAGCCCTTTTGTTCTACTCTGGAAACGGCTTTTTGGATAAAATGTTTTATCCAATATCATACCCATTATACTCTCTTTCCTTGTTCTAGCTAATCAATGTGATATGACAAAAGGCAAATCTGTGCTGAAGAAGGTACAATATATCCCATTTTCATCCAAACTTCTCAGTCATTATTAGTCCTTTTAAACAGAAAATAAAAGCTTGTTACACTGTTAAAATGTTTCCTTGTCTACAAACGTGCCAGTGTGTACTGGTTCACAAAATATAAAAAAATAAATAAATAAATAAACAAAACACTGCATATTGAAAATCATAGGGTTTTAAATGGCGGCTATAAACTCAGATTCCCCCCTGAATTTATCAAGTCACACATAAAACTCCGGTTGAATTCATCTGAGTCTTCTGCAGTCCTGCCTCAACCCCATTTGGGACATTTCTTTTTATTTTTTTTCTCATTTAAGAGCATCTTTGCTCACTGCTAGAGTGTTGCTCTGGAGAATTGAATGAAAGTTTTATAGAAACAAATGTGTTATTACCGTATCACATAGAGGGAAACGCTATTTATTGCCATATTTTCATGTAAATGTAAATTATATTATCTGGAATGCACTCTTTTCTTGGACTCTTAGCAGTGTCCCTGTGGGACCATTTCAAAGGTCCCACTTTTTAAATTGCCACAAATTTATTCCAAGCACACAGAATATTTTTATTTTGAGTTAATAGCGGTCATCTCGTCATTGTGCTGTTTCATTCCAAAATCATACCCTGGCTGGGATAACCCAACCTAAACATCGAAAAAAAAAAAAAAAAAAAAGGAAACAGAGACTCAAAGACTTGAAAGACTTCGGTACAGCTGGTGAGGTAGGTTTTGGACCATTTTGTTCAAAGAACTCTCGCTGAATGACCTATTAGTGAGGAGGGGTAAAAGGGTCCAAGTAAGTTAAAAAGATGTCACAGATCCGAGCTTTGTCAATGGTTGTGAAAGTTGTGTAGCACCATGGACGTCAATATCTACAACAACATTGCAAGAATAAAGGAGAGAAATCCTTCTGGTCAGGAGAAGGAGTAAGAAAAAAAACAAACCAAGCAAGTGAATGTGGGGGATGGAAATCAGGTATTCCTGTGTCATCTCCATTCTGTGTTAAGTGTTAAAAAAAACAACATTAACAATGTTCAGTTGATGTCCTGCCTTATGTAAAGGTAGCTGACAGGTGTGCTCTGCAGTGATAACCTAACTCCCTGGTGAGCCATGCTGGTGTCAGATGCTAACGCTCATGGGTTTTTAGCCTCTCTGCTGTTACACACGCTTTCTACGTTGTGGCCCCTCGGGGAATAGATGCTGATTCGACTGTAACGCCTGAGAAGAAAAGTCAAATAAATTGGTGTGTCTACTCTGAATTCCTAGTTGGAACCTGAGGTACGGTTTCTCAACCTCCAGTGTGTCTTTTGATGTCATTTACTACAGCAGCCAAAATTATATATGTTCGGGAAAATAGTGAATATAAGATTCTTATTTTCATTTTACATCATATTCAAACATATTTATGAGGCTGTGTGAACACATTTTTGTCACATTCTTGTTTTTGCATTCAGTACACCCTCAGACTACTCAGCAGTCGATACAGTGTCTAGCTCCAGTTCTGTCACAGAGGTAAATGGTGGCACATTTCCCATTTCCTACTTCCTGCCTCTCGCCATAAACGACTGCAGCATGAGTCCAAGGGATACAAAAGTGTCTGTGTAGATTCACGACTGAAAATGTGTGTATGTACCCAAAGAGGAAAGATAATCTGTCTCACTGATACAGCGTTACAAGGTTCCAATTCTAAAATATAAATACGAAAACAATATTTGACCTAAATGTGAAAATGAAATGATGGTTGGAGAAGCCAAGTGTGTTTAGCATCATATAAGTGCACATATAGGATTAAATATGTAAAAGAGAATCGCGTGATCAATTGGTGCAAAGGGCAAAATAACTTTAAGTGGTAGTTAAGGAAGTGGATCGCTGCACACTGTATAGAGTGCAATCCACAGGTGGGGTAATACAGGCATCGACTTCCTCTAAAATCAAGACAGGACATCCATTCTTTCACTAAAATAGAATCCAACAGTGCTTTTGATAAGATGATTGTTGAAAAAATGCTTTTGCATTATGTTATAATATATAAATATGATGCATATAAATAAAATACATATTTTGATAACCTTCTATGAGAACCATAGCCACCTTGAATATTAGTGACTCTCGTAGTATTGATATTATGCATAAATACTTGAGTGTAAAACTCACTTTCATGTTAATTTCTGCCTCTTTTCTAGCAGCCTGCTGCATAGAACAGTGTTCAGAAAATATTGGTTATGAGTAAAGTAACACTAACTCTCACCAAACATTATTTTTTTACACATATACAGCAATATTTGTATGGGCATGGTTTTGCACATATGGAGGATTTTTCCCTCAGGCCCCAAGGTAGGACTGAGTTTGTGTGTGCAAAGTATAGGTTCAACATGCAATTACTTGGATCTTGCTGAGAAGCCACTTTTGAGGGTTTTCACATATAAAGTGTCTGAAAAAAGCAAGAAAAAATATTGATATTTTAACAACAGGTCGTCCAAGGAATCAAACTTGTCACTGTTTGACTGATGACAACAATTTCGGCTCTAATAAGTCCAGAAGAAAATCAATGAATTTGTGTTAATTATGAATGAAAATCCCTGTGTGTAAAATGCCCAAGAAAATACTGTAATAAAAAAAAATGTGTTTAGGAGGCTTATCGCAAAATAGATAAATGGAATGAAATAATTGTATTTAATGAATTATAGTACAGCCAACTCTTGTCTTTTTCCATAACAACTCTTGAATGTATTAAAATTAATTTTACTCAAAGAACTTCTTCATTCTTTTAGTCCATTCTCAATAATGTGTTACATCTAATACAGGAGCAGAATTGCCTCTAAAAATAATTCACAAATCACACTGGTCGGTTACCTCATAAAATCCGATTCACAGCAAGCACAGAGGAAATGCCACTTTTATCACTGAATATCAAAACAGCCTTGAAGTTTCAAACTCTGCACATATATCATTCAAATTCGAGTCAAGCTCTTACATCTAATTGTGGGAGAAAACATAAAAACATATTTTGTCTATAGGGAGAAATATTGAATAAAAAATATTCTCATTATTCATAATGAGCAATGGTAGTACATATCTCTGAGTAAATAAGTAATATTGGATATTCAGGAGGCTACGTGAATTTTATTTTATATTCTAAAATGTCTGAGGTCTGAATGAGCGAGATTGAATAGGGCTGTAAAAATCAATAATGTATGCAATGCTTAACGGTTGCTTGTTTTTAGTAAGTTATTCATATATGGAGACTATGAAACATTTGAAATAGACTTGTTTAATCTGTGGTGTAAATGAGCTCTAATTCAAATAGATGTAACAAAGCTGAAGATATTTATGTGTGCCACAAATGATGAAATAATAATTTCACCATGAAACTTGGGCTTTTTGCAGAGCAATGTTAAAGTGGATTGGTACCAGAATGCAGCTATATTTGGTAAGCATGGAAGTGTAGGAATTAAAGTGGGAACAACTGCTCGGGGCAATAATAAATTTTCCAGCACAACATATATCTGGCACATGTGCAGTCAATCGCGACTGTTGGTGCAGAGAAGCATGAAGACATGCTTGATGTCAGATGTCATGATCTTTAGCTCAGGAACCTGTATCAGAAACATGTTATAAATAAATATGCAAAATCAGTTTTGGCAAAATATAAATGCCGCTTTTGTTTACCCCTGCATAGTTTTAAGAAAATTAGCTCTTGAAGGCCTGCAAAAAAGGAAAACCCCTTTTTCACCAGTCGTGCAGGCCAGAAAATTACTTGAAACAAGTGATTTTTTTGAGCTGCTGGAGAACATCGCAATCGTCAAGTGTTTGTCTTGTGTCATGTCTGAGCACTATTTGTGTGCACAGATAACTGTTGTGAAACAATGAAACATAAGACATGTCTGCATAACTATGTGTAAGAAAAAAAATGTGTGGGGATTGAGTGGAGGAAGTCAATGATGGTGGGGTTGGGAGTGGGGGGCTATGTACTCCGTTTAAAACACAAACCAATACAAAAGTCGCTCAATAAAAATATGATAAACTGGAAAACCCTCTCTTTGAAGCATCACTTTGACAACAGCAAATAGCAGCCAAATGACTGTTCCTAACAAACAAACATTGTGTTACAGATTAAATACGGTATTTACTGGTCTTAAAGACAAGCATACCTCTTTGTGCTTAAAAAACAGGTAACATGTTTGGCAGACTTTGTTCAACAGTGGCAATGAACAAAAGACAGGAGGTAGAGCTGGAGGTAGCAGAAATGAAGATGTTGAGGTTCTCTTTAGGAGTGACGAGGATGGATAGGATCAGAAATGAGTCCATCAAGGGGACAGCTCACGTTAGATGTTTTGGAGAGAAGGTCAGAGAAGCCAGACTGAGATAGTTCGGCCAGGTACAGAGGAGGGATAGGGACTATATTGGTAGACGGATGCTGGAATGGGAGATGCCTGGCAGGAGGTCTAGAGGAAGACCGGAGAGAAGATTTGTGGACGTAGTGAGAGAAGATATGAAGGTAGTTGGTGTGAGAGATGAGGATACAGAGAATAGAGTTAGATGGAGGAGGTTGATTCGCTGTGGCGACCCCTGAAAAGGGAGAAGCCGAAAGGAAAAGAAGAAGAAGAAGAAGAGTTCAACTGCAATGAACGCGGCAGATCAGCTGTATAAATTATGATTTAATGATATTTACTTACAGCTGAGATTTTGCGTAAGACATGAATAATAATGCGTTCATCAATACAATACTAAAATCCTGAATGCCCATTCTTGAACCTCTGGGAAAACTAAGCTTTATTTAAGGTTCACTGAGTAGCTTTTCTGTAGACCATTGTACTCAGAACAATATGCCTACATATATATAAATATATATAAACTGCATGAGATACTTACCAGTTACTTCATTTGAAGTCATAAGACGGAGATGACATAATAGTTCTGTATAATGAAGAAAATATAATCCTTAACAGATTTGAATTATGCCATTAGAGCTGTAATTATAGAGACACTGCTGTTGTTTTGATTAGCAGGGAGTGCATTTGATTGAAAGGTGTTTGTTTCTGGTCGTAGGTGGAAGGTGTGCCGGCCCCCTGTTCCGTCAAGTTTAATTTCCTTTAATTTTGTCTGATTGCTCAATTTGACGAAACTGCCAGAGTTAAACAAGAGCACATGTTCAATCGGTAAATGTTTTTCTGTCATAAAATTTGACATGAAAACATGTGAATGTGTTTGTGTGTGTATATATGTGAGTGTGTGAGAGTGTGTGTGTGTGTGTGTGTGTGTGTGGATGTGTAAAGATCGACAACCTGTGGTCCGTACAGTGAGGAACAGCCAATCAAGGCTTATTGGTGTCTTGTATCTTGTTTTAATATAGTTTCACATATTTCACGCAAACCATGATGTTGCATTTAACCAAGATTTTTTTTTCAATTTCACATAACCACCCCGAAAATTGCTGCCTAAATTTATCCCGAAAAAAAACTAATGCATTGTAAACTAAAATTGCAATTGCTTTAAAAATACACATTTCCCTAAAAATATGTAAGAAATTAAGCCGCTTATCATTATTTAGTCATGATGGGTACCACACAGTATATGTCTGGAGATTATCCATTCCACAACAACTATTATGATAATACCTCCAGAAATTATCTTAATATTAATTCCTTTTCTTTCTTCTATTTGCAACATTACCATGACCTTCCCCGAGTGCACTTTGGCTGTGTCTTATTGTCTTCTTTAATTTCTTTTTCATAAAATCTGAAATAAAACACATGTACAAAACAGAAAAAAGAGCATTATCAATGTTCAACTTCTCACATGGTTTAAAGAAAAATGTTATTTAGTATTGGTATCGAGTTACTGAGCTGACGGAGTTGTGGCAAATAAAGAGACCAGTGAAAACAGTTTGATATTACTTCATGTTTCAAGAGATTTTCCTTACTTCATGTTTCAAGAGATTTTCCTTCAAAGTGGAATGTTTGGTGAAGTAACATCTTTCTTGTCATTGTCTGTGATTTTATAACAGCTCCCAAAATACCTGTTTATACATATAAAAATTCCTCCATGCTTTACTGTCTCTTCTGCAAGGCTGCACCTTCCTCACATATTGCATATATGTACATTTTACTGAAAATGGAATTCCCCAACACAATTGAATCATACCGGGACCTTTCATCCAAAATTGCATTGTTCACACAGAAACCTGCCTGCATTTTGATCAGCATTCTTTTGAGCTAGCATTACAAAACAAGGTCACATTCTTACCCATTCTCACAAAAAACAATCTTGATTATGTGCGGACAGAGTACACAACATACTCTGATCTACATCTTCAGCAGTGTAAAAGGTGTGCTTTTGGCTTTGCAAGGGGTGTATGTTAGTCAAACAATGGAAAAGCATTAAAACATGCCCATAGAGCAGTATTAGTCAACACCCTGAGTCAATACACCCCACTGGGCTGCATGTCTTCCTACAAACACAAGCAATTGCTCTGGAAGGCCTCGGCAATAGATAGAAACATCAATTACAGTAAATTACACCAAAGCAGTGTGTAACACTTCAATTTGTTTAATCTCTCGAACTGTCTGAGCTGTTTTGAAAGAAAGCCGAGCACTGGCATAAGATAGCATTTAATAGTACAGAGATGCATTGCCGAAACTCTCATGGATTGCATTTTCAAAAAGAATACAGCATTTTATTATATTTTGGTTCCTGACACTTTCATCAAAAGCCTCAATTTTTCCTGAGCGCAGCCTCTTTTTTTAGAGTAGTATTCATATAATACTACTCAGTTGAAGTACAATGGTTTTTAAAAACCCAAATTCCCTCCCTTCTGGGCCCTCCTCCTCACTTTGAAACAGTTACAGAGTACAAGTACTTTCCCTGTGATTCAGGCTCATATAGTAGAAACTAGCCTTGTCGGTGTTAAAAACGTTTCATTTGTTTATTAAAAGGTTTTCATTTCAAAGCTCTTAGACACTGGTTAATAAATTCTGCATCAAGGCAGTCCTGAGAGGATGAAAGCAGTGAATGGAATACCATCTTGTTTTTTTTTCCCTTTCCTCTGCTTAGAAAGCGCAAATGATAGCCTACTAAAAGGTAGCGACTACCCACCAAAACAAAACCATCCATTTTAAGCAAAAGTCTGTAGTTCCCCAAATGATTCCCTTTTCTATGTTTGATTATCAAGGAGGCGTATTGGTTGCTGGGGACAGATGAAGATTTGGCTGTTTCAGGGGAACCTTAGGGAGGGGGTGGATGGGGGACCTGGAGTAAATGAAAGACAAATGCGAGTAGTGCCCACTCAGCTATTTTCCCAGTCAAGATCAAAGGCACGCCGGACTGGCCGCTCCACGGGAAACTTGAGATGGGTCCTGTCTTTGTTTGCTGTTGCTAGGAGACTTGCAGGGGGCTGAAAGTGTTTGCAGTGGGGTACAACATCAAAACCATTTCAATATAAATTTTTAAGACAGCCATGTATTTGGGTCCTGGCTTTCAGTAAACCGAAAAACACTGATTGTAATGAGTCATCTGCCTGTTAGTCATGAAATAATTTTATTGTTGGTTTAATAAAGAACTAACAGATAAGTCTTGATGTGCGGGCTTTGAGGGGGCACTTATCAGTAGTCTGCATGCTACTAGTATGTGCTGTGTTCGTATGTAAACATCAGCAGGGTTGCAATGCAAACCAAATTCACCAAAAAAATCATGTAAGGAGATTAACACTTTTTAGGTCAGTGCAGTAACACGCAACACTTGAAATTGCACAAGCAGTACAAATGCAACTTATATATAGTTTGATATATTTGTAAGCCAAGGCTTAGCTTCCCAGCAAAGCTAATTATGTTGCTGTTATCTATTAATGGGCCTCGTGATACTAGAGGTGGCTAGACATGTGTCACAGAGAGCTCATTACATATCATTAGTTCGACACTCCAATAATGTCTACACCTGCTGAGCATAAGATAATGACTTTGCCCCTGATATTGGCAAGCAACTCAATTACCACCAGGAGAAAAGAGAGACGCACCAAATTGATAAAGCTATACAGTAACTTAAGGTAGAGTAGGTTTTATTTATTCTAAGCTAAGGCAAATTAATTAATTTTACTCATTAACTCTTTTAAGTCTAGCCTCCGTTGAATTTTAGTTTGTGCTGACATCAGTGACACCACCACCCAAATGCAGTGCATTTGTAATGTCGTAGAGATGTTTATGGCCTACGGTGGGCTGGTCACACCACATGCAGAATTTTTTTTTCAATATACTGAAAAATGTTGATTGCCATATGTAATGTCAGACGACAAGGGATATCCGAGCTTATGATCCTTAGTGATCCATAAGATAATTTCATCTGGTTTTGCCTTGTTTGTGTACAGATGACACATTAAGGCATCATCATTAAATTGATATTGCGACATAATCTGTCAAATAAAATCAGGTAAAGGTCCTGCTAGCCACTTATCATAAATTCTTAACAACTATGAAACTTGCAACTTGTTATATTGGTTTTCTTGGTGGCCTAAATTATTATATGTTCTTACATTTACACAGGGACAATACCCACACTGACTGACCTTACCCTTAATTTCTCACTTTTATTTGGTTAGCTACGAACCAAGTGTAGTCTATGGGCCAAATGTTGATTTCTGGGTTTAAAGAGAAAAAAAAATGCCGAAAACATCATACACAAAAACAAAGCAGAAGTGCAATGCAGTAAAAAAAAGCTCATCGATCTCATCCATCAAAATACAGCAACAACCTTTATCCAGGTAAGCAAGCAGGCAAACAATGTAGGCATGTACCAAACTGGCAAGACGGAACAGGATAAAACAAGACAAAATATGTCAGAATACACAATAAAGCAACATGAATAAACGCAGGCAGACAGAAAGCCAGGCATTGCTAATACAAAAGTATTCCTTGTTATTAATAAACCAATACAATACTTAATATTCCAATGTAAGTTCTGTCTGGAGCCTTACATTGTATACAGAATATGTCTTGCAGTTAATGGAACACACAAACTGCATGCCATGTAGTGACCTTCGTGTCTGGAGCGATAAAGGTTATAATGGTGCTGTGTCTGCCTTGTGTTTTCACTATCCGAGCCAACTGGCACTGTGCTGGCGTCCTCTCCCCGGCTCCCAGTCTGCCATCATGACAATGGCAACAAGATTCCACACTGGCATCTGAAAATGATGAAAATACAATTCGGCCAAGATATGATCTAAATATAATTACACAACTTGCTTGGTAAGGAAAATATATTTCTAGAGATTTAGATTACTAGGAAATTGGAATAAACATTCTCTCCTGTGGAATCTAGTGTCTTCAATGGCAGAAAGTACAAGACTTTTTGCTGCAGAGAGAAAGATTACACTCACTCAGGAGATTTTTTTCTCCTCCAAAGGATAAAGTTCCTTTCTTTAGCAAGAACCAAAAATGAAATACATTTAATTTTGCCAGAAGTGTATCTGCTTGACTCAGGAATAGTCGCAAGCGCGCTAGTGAGGCTTATTCAGGGAACATGCACTGAACAGTAGGCACACAATGACAAGACAAATCACATTCAACATCCCACCATTTGTATCAGAAAAAGAGTCAAGGTAAATCCCAGAATGCTCTGGGCTCCAGCTGGGGAAGAGAGATGTGTCTTCTGTCGTGCAACCAGCACTCCTTTGTGACACCAGTGTGAACACACTCACTGCATTTCGCACTGATTAAATACACTTTAATTGGTGCATTAAAAGGGGGCTGCATTAATCAACCTCATGTAGATTCCTGAAAGCTGATTATATGTCTGTACTGCACTTCAATTAGTTCACCGGGAATGATTTTGTACATGGCTCCTGTTTTCCTCAAAGTAATTCACATACACCAGTATATTCAGTATATTTAATTATTGTATCTTTGTGGTTTGGGGCGGGGGGGGAGGGGGGTGCACTCATAATTTTTTGCTGAATTGTTCCTCAGATGCTAGTCCCTCTTAAGTGTAATTTCATAATAAATATATAATGTGAATGTATACTAAGGTAAAATTAAAGCCATCATAAGTTTACATAGAGCGTGAGGGTTGAAAATATGCACAGTAAAAGAATATTTCTTCCAAGATCTGGGGCCTGACCAAAAAAAAACAACAATAGAAACTGAATTTTTGAACGAATGTTAAATTTGTAGTTGGAGTTAGGTTACATCCACGATTGGTGATACATTTGCAGTTCCAATGATCACAGCGAGGCTGGTGTCTCGAGCTCTGTCAGCATGTGTATAAGACCAAGAGGTTCATGTAATAGCTGCCTGTGCAATGACAAATTAAAAAAAAAAAAAGGCTTCTGGTTTAGTGACTCCTCCACACAATTTGTGCTAGTCTGTAGATGGAAGCACAGTAGCCAAGGGGTTCCCTAAACATTTCACCTCTGTACTGGGGATGACTGCTGTCTGAACTCTGTACCCCACTGAGATAATAAAATGGCCCAATGACTATAGAAGCAGAAAGGCAGACAGTTTATGACTCAGACGCAAAGCTATAGACTGTGTGAAGATAAAGATTTAGTAACAGTGAGTGACTGGAATTCTTTAAGGCTGAGGTCAGATGGCTAACGGTACCTTTTCCAGTTCCCTGAGGGCGTATGAGGAGAATCTGGACACAAGCTTTTGGCTAACAGTTACACCCCTTCAACTTTGGACAAAAGAGATGACACAGTCATCCAGTGGCTTGTCTTTCCAGCCTGCAATTGCCAGCTTGATATATAACATTCGTAGTGTATAGTCTGAAACAAGAACCCTCTAGTAAGCATCATAAATTCCCTGTGTTGCTTTTCCATAATGTTTTATTACCTAATATCGTGGGGATATTGAGTAGTTTTAAGTCTTTTGTTACAAACACAATATATTACGCTGAATGTATTTATTAATTTTTTCTTTGTTTGTACTTTCCACTGTGTAAAACTTGTGTAGCATGTATAGAATCTTACAATTTAACTATTACACTTCGACATCATCTGTGGTTCTTTCACGACATACATGTACTGTATCTTTTGTGTGCACTCAATTTATGCAACAACACAGTGCAGATGCTCAGAGGCACCCATTGCTTAATGCAAATCAATAATATGTGTGCACACCCTTTGTTATTTAAATAATGGCTGAAAACATAACATCAAAACAGTGAACAAAGAACATAGAAATGTTAAAGAAGCAAAACCACCAACTGTTCAGGCTTTTAATAATACTACTACTCTTTCCTGTCATATCAATCAAGTTAAAGGATGACCACCAAGTTGGTATGAAATATTTGATTCACCGGACATTTTTCCTTGGCAAATTGCATTGCTAAAAAGGGGAAATGTATTATTTAAATATTTTAAAAGCAAATGCATTTGGATTGTATTAATTTAACCATAATAATAATAACAATATGTTAATCATCCATACAGTAATGCAAATCATGAAAAAGCAGCACTCTTCTGCAAAACATGCAAAAGACTTTACTGAAAGGGCTATTTTCAAAACAAAAAGTTTGCTACTACTATGTGTCACAAACCTTGTTTCAAAAACGTACAATTTATGTTTGTTTTTTTATTTATTTTTTTCATTTAAAATAGGTATTTGAATGACAGACTTTGGAATTTTTGTGCTTATGCCAACTGGGAGCATTTTTTGTAACACATTTATACATCATGTACAAATACGTTTCTTGTTTCAAACATTACACATGCAGGAGTTTTATCTTAAGGGTGACGGTTACATTATGATATAAGCATAGTTTAAAATGGTTGATCTTTTCACACTCTTAGAAAGAACTGGTATTGGAGAGGATTTGCTGTGAGATTCCCTTTTCATGCTAATGGTATTAAAAAGCATAAGACAGTGAGTGAGGCTGACGTCACAGTCCAAGAGTCACCCACCATGTGTTTGGCGTCTCCAAGTAAAGACTTATCTGCAAAGAAGTTTGGACAGACAATGTGGGTGGACAGAGCGTGAAACTACTATCATCATCAGTTCTGAATGAAAAAAAGAAAACATATCTTCCACAAAAAAGGAGGCTCATTCCAATTCAGCTGCGTTGTTAGGACAACGAGAACCATCCCTCAGATGATTAGTTCCACTTCAAAAGAATTTACTTTCCGCAGTGGAAACGTCCCCCTTTTGTATCCTTACACAGGGTTTTATAAGCCCAAAAGAAGAATCGTATGTCTAGTCAGTCTGTTTATTATTCCTTCTGTTCACACTACAATTGTATTAAATAAATAGAGTACTACGAACAAAGGGCTATTAGCCCATAAACATGTCTTAGTACAAACAAAAAAGGGCTAAATCACAGTCCCTCCAAAATAATTAAGATACGGTAAAATGGAAAAAAAATCTGCTCCGGATACCCTGCCAAACCTTAATGTTCTGTCAGAAACGTACTGAATGGTGCACACTTTGTTGGATATATTTTGACCAGGAATTAGTGACGTAGAACCAGATAAATTCGGTGGAACACCACAACTTTCATGAAATGCTCGTCACTGCTGTTATTTTAAAGATCTTGCATGTGATGCAGTTTCAAAATGACTTTTCTTGATTACATTCTTGAAGCCATTACCACTGTCTACACTGTAGACACTGAAGGTAATTTCTTTTTGAATTGCAAAACGACATGAATAATGAAAACTAATCAATACAATTTTATTCTTAAATATGGCAGACACGGAACAGAGTGGAGAATCAAAATGGACTAAAATGAGCCCTCTTGTGCTTATCACAGGACAATAATCCCAAACAACATTCAGGGCAAATAAATTCAACGAAATGGGATAATTAATAGTCATTAAAAAACACAGATCGAATTGTTTGGGTACTTAGATTGTTACCACTGATGTCTCTGACATTTTAAAGACAACATTCTAATGCGTTATGAGTGCAGATTAACTGCTCCAGATTGGAGAGACAAGCAGATATATTGCCCAAGCCAGAGTGCTGAATGGGCGGAGAAAAACAAGGCGAACACACATTAGGCAGACGAGTGGAATCAGGATTTCAGAAAATAAAAATTACATCCTGTAACTGACAGTCTTGACATCCTTATTACTTTTAATGGCTTTTCTTTTTTGTCCTTTTTTGACGCTGGTTTAAAAATACATCTGCTGGCTCGTGGCAATCATTCAGTCCAGAAAAAAAACAAGATTTCACTCTTGTACAAAGCTTTACTGAACAAACAGATAACCCATGTATATTTTTGAAGTACAATTGCTTATTATGAATTGAATTCATTTGACATTCATAATCAAACTGCCTGATATGCTTTTATTAACTACAATAACTACACATTCAAGAGAGATTGTTTACCTTAAATGCATCCAACTGCTTCAATAATTTGGTCAACATCTGCATTGTCTTTAATGACGGCATACCCTGGGATGAGTATTGACAAGAACCATGTAGGGCGCAGCCCAGGAGTATCCACCCATCCCTTCATGATCAGTGATGAGATTATTTGTGACCTACAGTATATTAATATGCTCAGCTGAAAGAAGCCTGTTGGCAGAGGACATAGAGGCAGCAGCCTTTTTATTCTGGCAACTGTCAAAGCTTTGATTTTTGATTGATGAGTAAGGTTGGTGTAAAAAAAGAAAAAAAGAGAGAGAAAAAAAATACCAATCACCACTGGTCTTTTCAGCAGCTCCCCATGTAACTCCTGTAGCACACTACCACTGTACTGCTCCCTCACATCCACAGCAGTAAATATTGCTAATATTCTAAAATAATTTTAACTAAACTAGTAAAGGTCATGAATTGAGGAAGGTTTCTTTTTCATTTTCTCTAACGATGGAGAAAGATCTTCTAAAAAATGAGGTGTAAGCCAAAGATGAGCTGCTGTCTTTCGTCTTAATGTGGTGTTAAGTGTGTCTTAAGTGTGTCATGTCACATGCTCTTTTCCAACATGGTTACATCAATAAACATTGATTTAACGCTTATTTCCATTGAATATATACAAATTCATATTTCACGTGCAACAATTCTCAAGACACAGTGTCATGAATTCCTCAAAAAGTGGGACTTAGACAATTTCAACAGTCAATATATGAGTTTTTTGAGGTGTGGCAGTGAAGGTCTAATTTTCCCAAGTCCTTCAATGGCATAAAAAAAAAAATAAAAAAAAAACTTGAGTCAAATGACTGGGATGTTACTAAATTTAGGGTAAATAAAGTGTGCTTTGGGTTTTAAAAAAGCGTTGATTCAGTTGGGGATGTCCTCTTAGTACCACACACTAATGAGAAGGTTTTTTTATGATGTGGCCAACTGAGGGTTTACCAAATAGCCAGTTAAATTAGAATCACTGATTATTACAACATCAGGGCTTAACAGTACCAGAAGTTTTGCTGCAAAATCTCAAAAGCAAACTGTTTGCCTGATCGATGGAATGTGGCCTGTTAGTGTGCTGACATGGGAGTATGTCATCTCGTCGGGGTCACTGGAGTGTCTGTGTTTACACTGATTTCATTCATTTGTATCATAAGCTGGCAAGTAGTGTGAGAAGTATTTAGAAAATGAGCCTGAGATTTTTATCATAAATGATTCTTGTTGTCAAACAGGAACTCTCTCCTTCTTGAAGGCATGTCTGTGTTTATTATTTCTTAATCACAAGGAGGCAACTCATCTTTCTCTCAGGACAGTCACTGCATGAAATCAGCATGAAATTATTCTAAAATTCTTAAAGACGTTAAAAACAATGCTGAATCTGAGTTAGTGTGCATACTCAGTGAGTAAAAAAAATTTTTTCACTATCCCTATCTCATTTTAATTTTTGAACAAGAATGTAGAACAGGTAAGAACTGAAAAGTGCAGCATAAACTAAAGAGAAAACTATTTTAATCCCAAAAGGAATTGTAGTTAAAATGCATCATTACTGTTTTCTTTATTTGCAATAAATGAAACCCAGCTACCCAGTAAAAAAAAAGAGATTCAGAAAAGTCAACTGCAACTATTTGCTTCTTTCATCTCTCCAATTAAAAGCCAAAATTTTATCCGAGTAGTTTATTTCTTGTTTTGATAGCTCATCGTGTGCCACGGCCTTTTAATCAGCAGAAAAATGTGAGTATGCATTAATTTAAAGAGATGAGCCGTTATTTACACCACTTATTTTGATCAGCTTCTCTACGTCCGGGACTCCTTTGGGCCAGTCCCACAATGACTGACCCTAATTGACAACTCGACCAAAGGATGTGGTTGGAAAAAAAAGTAGAGCTGCTGACTGCTAATAGTTTCAATCCATACCCATTCAGGTGTATGTGTGTAAGAGGGTGTGAGCAGGTTGTTAAAATGGTGCTAAAGATCAATAGGATGTTGTTGTTAGTGAGAGACCTTTCAAGGGGAACATCAGTAAGGTGGCATCACAAGTTGTCATGTGTGATGTTTGCGAAATGTATCTGGAATGTCTTTACCTTCAGCTGCATGTATAAACAGTCAGCACCGACAGCTCAGCTCCCGTGCATATTCCTGTGATGAAACAGCTCAGTTGCATGAGGTAATCTCACCCTTACCCAAATGAGATGGTAATGCCTTTACTCTGGGAATTCAGCAGCACACAGCAGCACCTCGAAAGGGAGAGCACTCCTCAAATGGGACTAATAATAGTGCCTCCATTCTCTTAACTTGGAATGTATATTATATGCTTCAAAAATGAGATCAACTATATAGGTCAGTGGGATTTCTCTGAGAAAAAAAAAGAAAAAGGAGCAACTAAAGAAAATACATTCCACCGACAACAGATCTGAAGAATTCAGTGACTAATAATAAAATTATTTGGGCAGAGTAACAGCTCAGAGCTTTAATTAACAGAGCCGGTTTTAACTGATTGAAAGGGAATACATGACCACACTCATGTGCATGGGAGCCTAATTATTTTCAACTCCTTGATTGTCTAAATAGGCTTAATAAATAAAAGCACAAGTGACTAGAAATGTTCAAAGGAAATTATTTTCGCAATGGAAATGATCAAAGAGTAGTCTTTCATAACTTCTGTGATCTGCAAGTAAGAATACATGGGGACTTCAATCCTCCATGCCTAGGTTTCATTTTAACTTCGGAGGGGTGCATGCATGCACACGCAGATGCACACACACACACACACACACACACACACACACAAACACACACACACACACAAACACACACACATACACAGACACTCAAACGCACACATGCACGAGTGCACGCGCACATGCATGTGTGTGCGCGCACACACACACAACACACACAGCAACAGCAAACATAAACTTAAACAACCACTCCACCCTCAACATCTGGCTTTCTCTCTGGGGACAAAGGAAATGTAGTTGCTTCCATCTCTTCTCTGGCTGTAACAAATTCATCTGGACTAATAGGAAAAATGCCGTCATTAAAAGAAGTCAATTTGAAATATCATATGATACATGATATAAAGTGATACATGATATGATAAATAATATGGAATAATAATTTAGAGGCTTCCTCACCACAAAATGTGTCAGTGGATCATTAAACATTAGAAAACTGATTTCATAATAACGTCAATGACTTTACATTGCCTCTGGCATCTTGTTCACCCGTGTCTGTCATCAACTAATGATGGCTCTAATAATGATTCATGAATAAAATGAACTCAAAGACTTATTCGCAGCACACCAGAAAGCACCTCTATTTTTTACAGCTGCTTGTAGAGGACGGAGAAGGAACAGTGTCTTTTGTTTTCCCATTGTAAGTGTCCTTTGGACATTAAACCGCCATGATCAAATGGTAATATTTCGATCAAATATTTCACCTGCACAGGTTAGTGATTCATTTGTCACTGAAAATTAGCACTGATTCAATATCAAAAAGAAGATTTTTTATTTTTTTTGTAAAACTCTGTTAGTTGATCCCAGTATCTGGCTCACTATTGAATGTGTATTTGAGGGGTTCGGGGGCGTGTTAATTTAATCTACTGAAGATGCTGTATCTTGCCGGAAATATGGTCTTTTTTTGTTACAGATTGGTATTCCTGAGATGTGCCCCAGCTACAGTGAATGATTGCATAATTCTGTATGTTGCATAACTGAAAGAATACAAGCATTACTAGCATTCATAATGGGAACAGAACAGATGATGTTAGATTCTGAAGAGGAGATGAGAGCAAGTGGTAATCACTGTAGCAATCCCTCTTTAATAATGAAGCTGAAAGCTATATGAAACACTGTGTTGTTGCTTATATAGATTTTTGATCTTCTGCATCTTCTTGATACCTAGAACACATTATTGTTCCCTGAGGACTGAACTAGATGCAATCAGCTCTGGCTTGTTCTTTTTGAAAGTCATCTGTTGAAAGGCACAAACTTCATAGGTTTCAGTAAGCAGTGATACTGGCACAACATTGATCCGGAGACAAAGTCACTGCTGCAGTTTTGATGTTTAACTTACACATGTATTCACACAAACATACACAGAGACCCACCTACGGATGCAAACCCACTGCACATCCCATTACCATATCATAGTATGAATTCAATACAAGGTTAGGCTGCTCGATTGATGATCAAAAAGATGAAGTCACAGCCCATCACTTTCCCTTTGCCACGCTTCAATATGTTACCTGGGCTCCTCAAAGGATTACTGGCTAATTACTCTCTCTCATACCCCTTGTGCTCTCTTTAGCTTATGGCTAATGATAAACTATTTGCATCAATAGCTTTGAAACTTCAGAGGAACAGTAAAGATACAGTGGTCTGTCTGTCTTGTCCTATCAATAGTAATGCAAGGACACATTTGCAGCAAAACAAGGACTTAAAAATATTGCAAAATGTATTACTTAACTAAAAAAGCAGAATATCATAGTAACACAATTTAACTGTGACCAACAGATTTGAAATAAAGCATTTTTTTTCAACTTTAATTCAAAATGTCAGTGGTGGTGCATTGAAAGAGGACAGTGAGTAAAAAAAACCTTTTGTACATGTTCATCACAGCAAAAAAAAGATGGGTTCATTAATTCCAAACACCCTAATGCATGAGAAAAAGTTAGAGAATTTGTCATCTTTTTTTCTTCCAACCTTTATTTAATGAATACATGAGTCTGAGCTGATTCTGAACCAGTGACTATTGAGCCACATTATGACTGACTGTATTGTTTCAAACCTGCTTATCAATGACCGTTGTTACTCTGCATTTCATCCTATTGCTCTGCCATTTAAGTGGTTCTGTAAGTGTCATGCTCTTTAGGGTCAACACCAAATCCCATTTGTCCCCTTCATTAACGTCACCGCCCTAAAGCAACATATCATCACAGTGTGAAGCTTGGTCTAACTGTAATTGAAAAGGCCCAAGGGGAATTCCGAGGCCCCCACTGCCCCACCATTCTACATCCATCATTGTAGAGTTGGGCCCTTGGGTGTTCTTGTAACACTAGAAATCAGCTAAAACCACATACAGAATCATGTCAAGTACATATTAATCTGGTAGTCACATACCGAGAACTGCAATCCAGAGCCCATGAACACATCCATGCTTAGCAAATGGATCGACATCAGTAGGGATGTGATCAGAAACAGACTCCTTCCTTCAGATGTAGAGTTCACAGGCTTGATTACACAGCCGTCTTGCAATGCATACTGCAACAGATAAAATTAAACACCCTCGATTACGCACTGCTTTGAAATGTCCTGGACCATGATCAGTATGATCATTGTTTTAGTTCAACTTCAAACAGCAGAGACCTGAGAAATCATACAATAAGTATTCAAATGCTGTACTCCATCATCATATTGTTGCAGATGAAAACTGATAGTTTTGAGTGCTAGCAAAGACAACAGACAAGGATTCTCTGCAAAATTGTTGTCTTGCTGAGTGCATTATGTAGTGCACTTTCAAGTGCTACAAATGTGTTCTCCGAATTGTGAATTAATTGTGAATTAATAATTTGCACTTGGATATGATGAGATCTGTCTGTTAAGAGGTGCACGTGCAGATGAAGGCATCAAATCCTTTTCCAGTGAGCAGGTTTGTGTGTAGCATATTCATATTGCTCTTCACAGACATGAAAGGTACAAGCTGCCCTTGCCACTGAGAGGAGGACATTAAGGCTCAACCTAGTTGATCTCTGATGACAACAGTCTGAAGGAGGGATTAGGAGCAAGGAGACCCAAGTTATGGTCATTCCCTTAAAAGGATGGCATTGCATCTCACAGGCCTGGAGCTGGCAGGACTTGAAAGATCTTCAAAGGTACGCTTACCCCACAGCGCCCACTCAAACCCCCTCCAAAAAATGTTGTAAGTGTGAATTTTGAAAGATCTAGACTTTAAAATTATTTCTTTTACACTGCAACAGACCACAACAACGATGGCAAGCCAGGTCATCACTGACAGTCTGTAAGATACCTACTGACTGGATGAGTTTATAATATGCCATTTCAGGACCTATTTCTCAGAAACTGGCTGATCAGAGACTGGAAACTTTTCCGTTTTGCAAGGCATCGATAATAACTGGAATAAAAGGGGGGGGGGGTCACCTTAAAAGAACCATCCACGGGGGTCAACTGCAATGCTTCAAAAGATAAATATGCATTAGATATGAGTTGAAGCGGAGCCATTTTCACTATTGCACTTCATATTGGTTGTTCAGCAATAGTGTGTTTTGTCAAATTCTGCAACAATAGATGGAAACTGAGTGTTCATGAGGTTTCAGATTAAGTTGACAGTGGGGCGGGTGTTGAGGAAAGTGAATAGGAGTCTATGTTAATAGCCCTGGTACAGACCACAGGCTACACTGCACAGGGGGTTGGCAACGCTGAAATCAGAAAACTGCAGTGCAGATCAAAATAAAATTTAAAAAACTATTTGTATGTTTAATTCATAAAAGCATGGACTTGGGACAGCATTTCTAATCACATTGTGTAAACACGCTAAAAACTGTACTAATAATTTTTCAAAATTATGCTTTCTTACAAAGGAGCCCTGAATCTATTTCTTTAATTAAAGTGTGTTTCAACATAGAACGGATTCCCCATTTGTGTGTTTGTGTGTGTGTGTGTGTGTGTGTGTGTGTGTGTGTGTGTGTGTGTGCGTGTGTGTGTGTGTGTCTGTCTGTCTGTCTGTCTGTCTGTCTGTCTGTCTGTCTGTGGGTGTATGCATTCAGGGGAATGATAATCCAAAAATGTAGCGAAAACAGTTTTCTCTTTCTAATAGACTGCATATTATTCAGTATTTGAATTAAGAAATAATCATCCGATACAATTGTCAAAATTGCCTTCATAAGCATTGTCAGCATTGTAAAAGTGGCCTGAATGCCAAACCCTTCAGCTGCTAGCTAGAAGGTGGACGTGAAAAAAAAAATCACGAATAATAATAATAATAATAATAATAAAGCATAGGTGCATCTCGGTCAGTTTAGTGTCTGGAGTTGTAATTTTCCATGAAGAGAGGTACAGTATACAAAGAAGAGAAAGAGTCGTATTCCATGCATTTGGGGGACAATCTGGTAGTGAACACCTACTTACCACGGAACCATGCTGGCAGAGATTACGGGGCCATCATGGTGGAACCATGAAGGGTGGAGATAGCCAGGAGCTGCAGGGATAGAGACAGATGAGACAGAGTAACAAGAGGACCTGGCAAAAAAGGGGGAGGCGCACAGAGGGGTGCATGAAAAGAAAGCAAGCTGGGGAACAACAGCACCACTGGCTTGACCTGAGGAGGATGGGGGAAAAGCCAGAGATCCAATTAAAGTGACACTTGGTTTTCGTCATTAGCGCCAGTTAGAGTCAATGCTGACACAGGCTCTCCAACCTCATCTGAGCCAAAGCACTTAAACCTTCCTTGGAAATGTACAGAAGCTACAGTGTAAGTTACCTGTCATTCAATGTTATGATGATGTATAAAACCAAAGACCTGGCGTGACAAAGCAGCAACCCCGATACGCAGCTGGGGCCGAGCTTAACCCAACTGTGACATAAGAGCAACCGGGGGGGTGCTTGATAGAATTCCAGTGGCTCCAAAGGTGAAATTGCTTTATTTACATTAAATTCATGTATGTCTTAAAACCCTGCCCAAAATGGCGCCTGGCGCTTGTTGCTAGGCAGACAGCATCAAAATAAAGATGGCGGCTTCAAGTGGCAAAGCTGGGAAACCAAGGTCTAATCACTTGCGATTACCGGAAGGAAGGGTGCGGAAGGGTTCAATGACTTTGGTCTATTACAACAACTTGATCATACACACCAAGAAAAGGTTTCATAATGCAGCTGGAAATATTATCCTGGCATTTTTGCAGATTTACACACACATTTTGTGTGCATGAAATAATAACTTCAAATGTCTACTGCATTTCTCTCTGGAGAGAATGACTATTTTTAGATGACAAGAGGAACATTTTGGCAGTCTACACAGCTGTATAGTCTCTGAAAACATCCCAAAACCAAATCTGAAATTCTTCAGAATACTGAGCAGATGATTAGTGAGGAATGACAACATTGAAAGCACCTGAAGAAAGCCAATGATCATGACTGTGACATTGATCCAATCCAACAATTGCCAAATTGCAAGAAGAATTCATTTATAACAGCCAAAATGTTTCCCAGCTACTTCAATGATCCATTGCAAAATGTTATCAAAACACTAACTCAAACATCAATAGTCAACTCATGAGCCCCCCCCCAGAAAACAAAAAACAAAACATAATAGGTATGTTTTGCAGGTGAAATTCAAATATGGATCCTGAAGACTAAAAACAGTGCCTTATGAAGAGCGGAAGACAAAAAAAAACTGTTGTGAAAGTCAAAGGGATGTGCAAAATACACCATGAAGAATATCTGATGATCCCCAAAGATGTATCCCCTACAGCAATTCTGTATGCATAAACATATTCATATAGCCTTGTACTTTCTAAAAATGGACTCTAAGTTGAACATAAAATATGTAATTACTAACATGTTGCACTTGGGTAAAAAAAAGTAGTGTTTTAACAGCATGTTTCATAAACTATTAAAGGGAAATTATTCATCCAAAAAGTGTCTGTATTGTTCTATTCTGCCCGCATTTGCCACTAAAATGATTTAATAGAATCATAATGGGGAAAAACCAAAAACAGCACCACCACAAAAGATATCTGAACTTTAAACAAAACATATTAACGGTCCTACAGACGCTGGAAGCTAAACATTATCTAATACAATTGTATTTATGTGGCCACCCTGATGTGCCATTTCAAAAATCATTCCACCGGAATAAAGAACATCTTTTTTCCCCCGTTAGTTAGCTCCCAGATGTAAGCACATATTTCAAAGAAATGTAAAATTAGTGCCCTTTCGACCGGACATCTTTTTGATGAAGCAAAATTGGTGTATATAATGACAGTCATCAGCTATGTTTAATCGTAAAAAACGCTGACATCCATATCTACAAGTATAAAGCTTTGCTGCTGGCAGTGGTGCAGAGATTTTATTTTCATTACTTTGCTCATCATCACCATCACCTATGGGACCTCCATGATAAAGGAACCCTGGCAGTATGTTAAACAGGACTAGAACATTTTTAACACGCCATTAAATGCCCTGTTACTTGTACTTCAAAACGGTCACTCTGTTTCCAGTCACTGGAGTCTTTAGCTAGTTCATATTATCGTTTTTGTGAGGCCTAATCCTTGGCAGGGTAAACAAAGTGTATAAATTGAGAGGAGCAATAATTCTGCAGAAAATCTGGAGCCTGAGAGGATTTGCAGTGCAGCTAAATTAAGGCTCTGTCGGCAGAAGGAGAAAAAAAAAAAAACTACTTCAAACAGGTGTCATATCATGATGAGGTGCTTGTTCATATGCACAATCCTAAAGGTATGACTATATCGGGCAAAATTAAAAGATATATCAGAAAAAAAAAAGCACACTTCTACTCGTGGTGTTGGAATATTAAAATAATCTACAGGTACATTTTAGACATGGACTGAAGGCTTCTGTTGTGCTAAAACAATATTTTGGGATTGCGTGTTCATATCTGTTTTCAAGGTGAAGTTGTTGAGTGAGTGAGTGAGTGAGTGAGTGAGTGAGTGAGTGAGTGAGTGAGTGAGCGAGCGAGCGAGCGAGCGAGCGATCAGGTATCAAACGGTTCTAAATGAAGACTGATTCCCTGGTGATAAAAATCAATAAAGTTGGCTTAAGGGGAAGCAGAAAGTAACATGATGATGGGTCTGGCAGGTGAGAAATGTGAACAAGGTGCTAATGTGGATAAATATCCCTGTGTTGCAAGCTCAGACCTCAATGTCCTTCTCAGTTAAAAGAAAAAAAAAAAACATCCTCATCTATGTATATTATTCCAACCAATAACACCTAAAAAAGAAACACAGGAAATACTGCAGGGAAAGCCCCACCTACACACCCGGTGTGCGTCCTATTGCTCTGTTGGACTTCCAAAGAGCTTTTCCACCAACCTGCAAGCATGGTGTGAGCAACTCGAAAACATCAAATTAAAAAAAATAGAAATAAATACATTAACGTGAAATGCACACAGTGGCTTTAAACGGACTCCCCTGATCAAAGAGAATATAGACACTTGAATAAAATATGGAGTGAGTCGTGAATAATACAGCAGGCTTATGTACAGTAGAACTGTATGCTAATTAAACGTTTAAATAGTATCATGATCGCTGCGGAGTGTGTTCACTCTGGCCTTACTTTGCACAAAAATGTAAAACCTACACATGATATGAACAAGAGGGAGAATGGGTAATGAAAGGTGTCGGTGGGGGGGAGAAAAGTGGAGATTCATCAAGAGTGGAAGGTGAGTAGGGGGGGTGCAATGAGCCTTGCAGTATTTTAATTATTTACAAAGCAAGCTTGCGGCCACAGGCCCGCTAGAGGTCCCAAAATCAAACTTGAGATCTTTCAGATATTTATTTCATCTTACAACATACATTAAGACATGAATAAAGTTTGTTTTTTTGTCATATACATTACATCTAATTTACATTCAACAACGAGCCCTGCGTTGAGGGCTACATTCAACAACACTGGTATCTCTGCCTCACTGTTCCGAAGCCTCACCACGCATACCCCTTCAAGTAGTACGTCCTTTTTTCTTTTTTCCTTTTTTTTTTACTTCTATTGAGATACATACCTTTAATAACTATGTAATACAGCAAACAATTAGGCGTGTTCGCAGTGTTTAAGCCCCTCTAATCCAATGTGAGGAGATGAAGCTATAGGCTGTGAGCCAAATCAAAAAAAAAAATCACAAGAACAAATGAAGCTCCTCCCGTATTTTTTGCAATGCAGGTTTTTTTTCCCCTTTTCCCTTTTCTTTCCTTCTTTTTTTAATCCACGGGACGTGTCACAAAATAGGCACATTCACAAACACACGAGTAATAGCCCCGATACCGATACTGTGACATTTAGGCTACGAACATGAAAAACAGGCCCGAGCATGTGCTCGAACCCTCAGCCCAGTGGTGACTCAGATAGAAGGGATGTTGTTACACTGCTTTGACGGAAAGGCGTCCACGCCGCTGTGACACGTGTACCATCCGTTGACGATGCTTTTCTGAAAGGGGGACGTGGGGGGGAAAGTCCTTGGGGTCTGGGTGAAAGTGTGACCCGCCTGGCCGCAGGGGTACTGGGATGACTGGGACCTGTAGTTGCCTCTTTGGAGTAACAAAGGGTCCAGGAGGGGCTGTGACCTGTGGGAAGTGTAGTCCAAACTGCTGTCAAAGGCGTGAGGGAACCGTGACCTCTGGGTCGCCTCGTCTCGGCTCTCCGGGGACCCGTGCGTCGGGGCGGGGGGCTCAGGGGGGCTCGCCGGGGATTCGTCCGCCTCTCTTGTGGATGTGGCCTCTGGAGCGTGGGCGCCGTCGCCGGGACGCGCGTCGCCAGTTTTTGCGACGTGCGCTTTGCTGCAGTGCAGTTTCATGTGCTTGCGCAGGGAGCTCGGGTGCGTGTAACACTTGTCGCAGCCTCGGACCTTGCACATGTAGGGCTTATCGCTGGAGTGTACGTGAGAGTGCTTCTTCCTGTCGCTGCTGTTCGCGAACCT
This sequence comes from Fistularia tabacaria, assembly GCA_901007705.1. Lineage (NCBI taxonomy): Eukaryota > Metazoa > Chordata > Actinopteri > Syngnathiformes > Fistulariidae > Fistularia > Fistularia tabacaria. The sequence continues at coordinate 427,647 of CAAKHD010014184.1, forward strand.
CCGGCTGCAGCCCTCGAACTCGCATTTAAATGGTTTTTCACCTGAACGTGCAGAGAGGAGAGATATGAACGATCTGCTTGATAATCATCAAAACATGCGTGTCTGACGCCCACCCGATGAGGGATTCAGCAAAGGAGAGCCTCTTTTCCTTGAGAACCCCCACCCCACCCCTCCGCTCACAACATACCAGGGTTTGCACAAATTCCAAAAAACGTACAAAAAAAAACTATTTTTGGTCCTGATCGCAACAAGTGATGCTATAAATCACCTGGCTATAATTGCATTTGTGCATAAAAAAAAACTAAAACATAATTTATTTGACAGCAGCTCACAGGATGAGAAATTGTTATCTAGGTGCTAATTGATCTTTTTTTTGCTCCAAATTGCCTTTAGCGAGCTGTCCCTGCGCACACATGGGGCAGACAATTAGAAGGAAATTGACTCGTAAATAAAATTAAAACACCTTATTCTGAATATTACTTTTTAAAGGCTAGTGTTAGTGGCTGCGCCTGTTTTTAATGTGTTGCTTAATTTCCCCAACAGAAATCGTTTTACGTTGCTTGTAAACTGTGTGTGTATTATAACATGTTAATAAACGACCCCCGCCTGTCTTTTTAACGAGTAAAACAGTCAATGAGGATATTTTTTAATATGTTTATTTATAAAGCCTGTTTCTTCATAAGGCCATTCACCTTTTTTCGTTAATATTTTGAAATTATAAATTCGACATGTAAACATAAATATACTTCAGCACGATTGCTAATGTGTGTGAAATCGACAATAGATGTGTCTTTAAAAACATTTTGAAAAAAGATTGGTTAAAGGGAAAGCTCGAGGAAAATATTTCAGATTTTATAACATGAGGTTTCCAGACCTTTCCCTTTCTCTGGCCAAGGAGTAATAGAAACGAAACACAGATCCGGCCTTATGGTCATTATCTTTCTCACATAGGCCTCAGTTTGTTTTCGCCGATAATTATTTCCAGGTTCCTGCTGAGGTCACCCGTTCACCCCCTTTTTAAATTTCCCACCGCATCACTGTGTGATGTGCCAGTGTGCATGTGCAGCGGGGGATGCGTCTCTGGGAGGCAGAGACCGCGTAATGGCCACGTCATAGCTCTCCGGTGTCCCGGCATTTATTTAATAATTTCAATGAATGAAGTGGGAGAGGCACCCATATCACTAGGCCCCGGACTGCACACGGTAGGTTGTCCCGCTGAAGTCCCTGCAGGGAGCTTGTGCACGCTATTGCACAGAACAAGACTATCTAGCACAAAAAAATGATAAATTAAAAAATAAAAAAAACATCCAGGAGCGTTGCACGACGAAATCTAAAAGGAGCGCCATCGAAAAACAGAATAAACAAAATTAAAAAAAAAACACGACAGGCTTGGATAATAACATACACAAAAAGAAAGAAATACACTGAAAAATACACATAACAAAAGTGTGGGGGCTAAAATATATCAATATTTAAATAAAAATAATTCTTTTATGACCATCGTTGTTGTTGTTATTGGTAGTTAAAGTGGTACTTTCAGTACTAATGTTGTTGTGGTTGTTGTTGTTGTTGTTGTTGTTGTTGTTGTTGTTGTTGTTGTTGTTACATTCGCGCGTTTGATGAGGAGGATCAACTGACCTGTGTGAGTCCTCTTGTGGATTTTCAGATTCTCTGACCTCGCGAACAGTTTCTCGCAGCCGTGGAAGGGGCAGGGAAAGGGCTTCTCGCCCGTGTGCACCCTGACGTGGTTCACCAGCTTGTACTTGGCTTTGAAGGGCTTCCGGTCGCGCACGCAGTTCTCCCAGTGGCACACGTACAAGGACTGCTCCGGTCCCGCGACGTGCTCCACGGTCACATGAGTGACGAGTTCATACATGGTCCCGAAGGCTCGGCCGCAGGGTCGCTTCCCGGGCCCCTCCCGGCCGTCGGTCCACCTGCACACCAGTTCGTGCTTCACTGTCTGCTTGGCGCATCTGAGGAACGCGTCGCCCCCTCCCCGCTGGATGGCCATGTTCAGGGGCTTGTACAGACCCAGGAACTGGGTGACGAGTTGCTGGCCGCTCCCCTTGGGACTGATGCTGTGCCCGTACGGGTGCGTCCGGGTGAGGAGGTCGCCGTGGAGACCCAGCATCACCTGGCCGCCGAGCTCACGCCCGGCGTCGCCGCCGCCGCCACCAACGCCGCCGCCGGCGGATGCGTGGGCCTGCTCCTGGTAACCGGTGAAAAACGCGTGGCTCCTGTTGTCCCTGCAGCCGGAAAAGTCACGGTACCTTGCGATCCCGCCATGTTGGTTTGCTCTCGATGCCAGTTGATCGGTGACGGGTGGCATACCGGTTCCAATGAGAATGCCCCTGGGGCTGTGGTCTAACCGGTGGCCGGGGTATCCAGAGTCTGCGAGACTGGGAACCGAGTGGTCAACATACACACTGGACCTCGTCTCGGGGTATTCTCGCAAACTGTGCGAGGGGCAGAGTTTTAAGGAACTGCCAGTGGGGTGTCCCATGTGCTCTCCTGCCAAAGGTGGCAGCACCACGCTGGGTTCAGTATTGCTCTCTCCGGGGTTGACGCGGGAGAGAGGGCAGCCACTAAACCTCGCAAGGCTTGTCATGTTTTGGTTGTGTTTTTTTGCCTATGAGTTTGCAAAATCATCCAATTCGGCACTCGGGACACACCTGGAAATAGATCTTGTATGTCATCTGCATGTGAAATTCTTGGCCGTGAACTTCGCAGAAGTAGGGAACCAGACTCAATTTCGTTAAAGTTGGTGGGAGTCCCATTCCGTTCACTTTGCCCTCTTGATTTGTGGCAATAACCGTGGTAGTAAAATGCTTCGAAGCAGGCCACGGTGCAATATAAAAGCACAGCAGGAAAACCAGCTTTTAAAAAAAGTGAGCTTTGGGATTGGTTGGAATGCGCCGTGATTGACAGGCGCGGGGTTTGTTTTAAAAGGGACACGCAGGCGTTCACTGCACGACTCCGTTTTTCAAATATCGCCGAGAAAATGCTTTGAAAAGTGCCGCGATAGACTCTCCTTAATATATTGCTCCGGGCGCCTCCACACAAGACCTTCCTCTGTAAAGAAAAAACCCCTTCGTGTGAAAAATGCACTGAATAATATTTAAAACTAATCATCTGATAAAAAATAAAAGTCTTGTGCTTAAATAAGACTGGATGGAAACACAAGACAATTGCAGCCGATTCCACTGCAACCCGTGCCAAAGAAATGTCCCACTCCTTCCCTGCCATAATAATAATAATAATAATAGAGTGAGCAAACTGTCCAGGCCAATTATTGTCAAGACTCCTATTCTGAGTGGACTGTCAGGTCCGCAATCAGTGCAACTTCAGCCGGAGTTTGTTCATAAAGTTTTGGTAATGGGTCCAGATTTCTGCAAAAAAAAATAAAAATATAGAAAAGCAAACTTGCTCTCTCTCTCTCTCTCGCTCTCTCACTCTCTCTCTCTATCTATCTATCTATCTATCTATCTATCTATCTATCTATCTATCTATCTATCTATCTATCTATCTATCTATCTATCTATCTATCTATCCATCTATCTATCTATCTAGCTACCTGTCTCTGCTCATATTAAGTGACATGGCAAAGTTTAATATTACACGCCGTTTTCCACTGTGCGTCTGTTGCCCTTGAAAACTTCCAAAGCAACAAGTAGCCCCTCCAGTGGATGCGAGGAGGGAACGCTGTTTATTCGACGCGCTCGTCTGTAAACACCGCGACGAACGGCGGTGCGGTACGTTGGTGCGTTACGCAGAATATTTACGTTGCTCTCTCTATAAACCCCCCCACCCACCCCCCCGACTCTCATTAAAATAAATGAATAATCATGAAAAGAGAGAGAGTGAAAGAGAGAAAGACAGAGAGAGACACACACACACAGGGAGAGAGAAAGTGCAGCGTGCGGCTATGGAGCGGTTATGTAAAAATGCAAATGACGAAACGTGACAAACGGCGGTGGAAAAAGAGCGCGCCGTTCCCTGGAAACTCGCAGAAACTTTTTTTTTTTTTTTTCTTACTGACGGAGGTGCTGTGAGGACAGCGGCTCCGACGCGCCTCCGGAGCTGCGCGCCCACAGTCCCCGCTCCTCTCCTGAGCCCAGACGCAACTCCGCTTAACTCACACCGATGCCACTCCTTCCGCCACTTCATCCTCATTCTTTTATCTCTTCCTTTTTTGGGGGGAATCTACACTATTAAGTGGCTCCGGATCCAAGCTCCGGGGGTTTAAGTTCGAATCTCGCCTCAACCCCCTTTTAATATATACCAGGAGGTCAGACGGAATTTCAAATATTTTCATTACAAGCGGGGGGGGGGGGGGGGGGGAAAAAAAAAAAAAATAGT